>CP139501.1:3592834-3679746 GCA_021014915.2 Artemisia tridentata subsp. tridentata
GGTTTTTCGTGTAAACACTTGACATTGAAAACTTTACAAATCAAAAGGCTGTTAGAAAATAATATTGACATTAACATAGTCATTAATATTTAACATCATACCATACATCTAACTTTTACCTTTCGATGACAGCACAAAACACAACAACATCAGAAGACTCCAAAAACATAAACCCAAATGAAAACCACAAACACAAAAGACATAAACATAGTCAACTAACATACCAACCACATCATATTTTCTTTGATCCAAGCTTCGGGGATAAATTGCCCAAATCACCTAGACGCTTATGCTTTTGGAAATTTATCAAAGCAACCAATCAAAAGATCCATCATGTCCTCCTCTTGCATCCTCCTTTAAAATCAGCAATGCTTTCAAAGCAAATCAAAACCATATAAAAGCTCTAACTCCTTGATCATCTTATCCCTATTTTTTCAGCATTCTTTTCTCAAAAAACCTTGTGCCTCAAATCATGAACTTCCTTGGAAGTATCTTCAACCTTCGCTCATATGTAAACTACATCATGTTTTTTCCAACTTTGAGTTTGCACTGTTGCCAATTCAGAACAAATCACTAGTTTAGTTTCCATTTTATATTTTGATAACAAAAAATTTTGAGATTTTTTGTAATTTTTAATTTTATTTTGGTTTGTTAAAAAAGGATGAAAATTATGAGAGGTATGTTGCTTTATATACAACAACAATAAAGAAAAAACCAAAGGGGAAGGAAGATGTATCGAGCCTAGCAATGTGAAAGTGGTGTAATGATGAAATTAGCCTTCCCATAATTACTTGCAAGTTGCAATTGCAAGTTTGCAACAAAAAACCATTAATACTATACAACAGAGTATATTATTTTAATTTTCACTTTGCAAACAAAAACCAAAATTTACTAGATTTTAACAATGTATGGTTGTAATATTTTCAAAATAAACATTTTATCCCACTTTAGACTTAGGCCAAACGTATCAACATTTAAAATTTTTATTTTGGTTTAATTTGTGACGGTACTAGCAGTACTAAATTTATACTAGCCGTACTAAATTTCACTAGCAGCAGTACCTTTTGTACTAGTAGTGGTAAATACTTGGTTTACTTATGCACAAATGATTTGATGCTTATATTGGTTTAATTTGTGACTTGTAGGATACATACGTTACCATTTGACCTCAACAATAGCATGGACAAGTCTTGGATGAAAACTAGTAGGACCAAGAAACAATATATTGCTGGAGTACACGCGTTTATTAAGTATGCAGAACACAACTTGCAGAAGATGATGAACATCGACCCACGAGGTAATAAACAACAGCTTAAGATGCCATGTCCGTGTATCTCATGTTTAAACCGCATAGAGCATAAAGTGGAGGATGTGCAGTTCCATTTATTCTGCCACGGGATTAATCAAAGCTACACAAAATGGGATAAACATGGAGAAAATGATGAGCAAGCAACAACTGCCCAAATACCTGTTAATGCTACAACAGAGGAGTTTGTTGACGACACGGATTTCGACATGGATTTTGTTCCAGAAATTCCAACAGATGGCCCAGCAACAGTGAACATGGTTAATGGTGCAAAAGAATGTTTTGATGAGGATAACCTTGCCAAGTTTCAACAACTATTATTAGACGCGGAGAAGCCACTTTACGAAGGATGTCCTGACTTCACAAAGTTGTCCGCAATAGTTAAACTACTCAACTTGAAGGGTAAGTATGGAGCTTCTGATAAGTTCTTTACTGAATTACTAGGATTGTTGAAAAAGATGCTACCTGCTGGTAACGAAATGGTTGAAAAAACTTATGAGGCAAAAAAACTAGTGAGAATGATGGGATCAGGATACAAAAAGATACATGTATGTAGCAACAACTGCATTCTTTACTGGAAGGTTAACAAGGAGTTGACTGTTTGTCCAACTTGTGGGACATCAAGATGGAAGGTGGATAGTAAGACACATAAAGTGTACGAAAACATTCCGGCAAAGGTAATGTGGTACTTTCCAATTATACCAAGACTGCAACGCCTCTTTAAGTTAGAAAGTATTTCAGAAGATCTAACATGGCACGCAACAAGGAGGATAACAGATGGTGTTTTTACGTCACCCCGCAGATTCACAGGCATGGCGTACCATAGATGAAAAATTCCCCGAAATTGCTGAAGATCCGAGAAATCTACGGCTAGGAATATCGGCTGATGGGGTTGACGTCAACTCAGGAAATAGGCATCACAGTGTATGGCCAGTTTTATCTGTCATATACAACCTTCCTCCATGGTTGTGTATGAAAAGAAAGTTTATCATGCTTTCGGTATTGATATCGGGATACCCGGGAAATGATATCGATGTATTTTTAGAACCGTTGGTTGATGATCTGCAAACCTTATTCGAGGAAGGGGTTGATACATACGATGCTTCTAAAAAAGAAAACTTTAATCTGCGCGCCGTTGTGTTATGGACGATAAATGATTACCCTGCACTTGGTACATTATGTGGCTGCCCATACAGTGGATTCAAAGGTTGTGTAGTATGTGGGAAAGATACACACTGTGTTAGACTTTCCGCCTCATCCAAGCAAAGTTATGCTGGACACAGACGATATCTACCATACAACCATCCGTTCAGAACGCAAAGGAAGGCGTTTAATGGACAAGAGAACCACGTCATGCTCCAAATCCATTGACGGGAACAAATATACAAGAGGTACAACATATTGAAAATAAGTGGGGAAAAGGAAAAACTCGAAAACCAAGATAGATACAGAGGCAGAGGTGGGAAGATTAAAAAGCAGAAAAGGAAAACAACAGAAGAAGAGGGTAGTTCAAGCCAAGCAAATGAAGCATATTGGAAGAAATTCAACATTTGGTATCGAAAGCTAAGGTATTGGAGGCATCATTCTGTTCCGCATTGTATTGACTTCATGCATGTAGAAAAGAATGTTGGTGAGAGTCTACTCGGAACTTTGCTGAATGTTCCTGGAAAGACAAAAGATGGAATGAATGCTCGACTGGATCTGGAAGAGTTGGGGATAAAAGAAGAGTTGTTTGCTAGGCAAGAAGCAGACAAAACAACACTACCTCCAGCAGGTTACACATTAACGAATGCTGAAAAAGACATCTTTTGTGAAACGTTAAGCAACATCAGGGTACCACAAGGCTATTGTTCAAATTTCTCTAGTTTGGTCAGCCTAAATGATAGGAAGCTCATTGGCCTTAAATCGCATGACTATCACATGCTAATGCAAGAGTTTTTACCCATTGCTATACGTTCAGTCATGCACCCGCCCACACGATATGCTATTATCAGGTTTTGCTTTTTCTTTAAATCTATATGTAGGAAAGAAATCAGCTTGCAAGAACTAGATAAGATGCAAGAAGAACTTGTTGTTACACTGTGCCTACTCGAGAAGTTCTTTCCTCCGTCATTTTTTGATATTATGATACACTTGACTGTGCACCTAACTAGGGAGGTAAAATTATGTGGTCCCATATGCTTTCGGTGGATGTATCCCTTCGAAAGATGTATGAAGGTTATTAAAGGACATGTGCGAAACAGAAATAGACCAGAGGGATGCATTGCCGAGGAGACTATCGCGGAAGAAACAATAGAGTTTTTTAGCGAATATCATAAAACCATGAAAACTATTGGTATCCCAGCTGATAAACATGTAACCAATGAAGTTGAGGACGGAAAGCCATTGTCGGCCGGCAAACCAAGTGAAGTTTCCGTAGAATCCTTTCAGAAAGCACATTTGTATGTAATACAAAATACAGATGAAATTCAACCGTATATCGAGTAAGTATATATTACTAACACATGTCGATTTCGTTGCTTAAAATGTTCTATCAAATATAATAATCAAAGACATTTATTTGTTTCAGGCGACACAAGGAAGTTTTGAAAGGAAAAAACCCGGGTAAAAAAACTTGCATTGCTGGAGAATGAGCACAGTAAATCTTTTGCTAAGTGGTTACTCGAAGAGGTAATTACTTGTATGTTGTTTATAATTGTTTGTTTGTTGCTATCATCATAATTGTCCCTCCTGTATATGACATTAGATAGAGGTCGACCAGCACACCATTTCATTATCCCAAACACTCCTATTCTTTAATTGTTTGTTTGTTGTTCCTGCAATTTAAAGGTAATATATATACTTGTAATGAAATTCAGGTTGAGAGAGAGTTAGCGATATCCAATGACAGTGTATCAGAAACTGTGAGGTGGATATCATTTGGACCACGCGCCAGCGTAGTGAAATACGAGGCGTATAACATCAATGGGTATACATTTCGTACGAAAAGTAATGATGGCATAGTTTACCAGAACAGTGGGGTTAGTGTTGAGTCAGTAGATGTGCACATATCCAAAAAAGAAGTTGCAACCATAAAAAAAACATCTTATTATGGGGTTTTACAAGAGATATGGGTACTAGATTACCGTTTCAGGCAAATTCCTCTTTTCAAATGTGATTGGGCTAATCGCAAAACTCATGGGGTCAAACATGATCCTCTTGGTTATACGTTGGTAGACCTGAATACTTTCGGCCACAAGGATGATCCGTTCATATTAGCGTCACAAGCAACACAAGTGTTTTATGTGAAAGACCAGGTACAGAAAAATTTGTCCATTGTCTTTAAAACACCTACCAAGAATTACAAAGATACATATGACGAAGTCGATGAGGAGTTTAGTACAGTCATTCACGAGCAAAATGAAAAAATATTGCCACGTGTATATAAAGAAGACTTGGGCAAGGAATCACAAAGTGACTACTATCGAACCGACATTGAAGGTATTGTTATACGAAAATCCAAGTGAAGCATGTCATGCTGCATTAAGACTGCTAGTGTAATAGTTAACCCTGCTGGTTGAAGTTAAGACTGCTGCTCAAGGCTAAGTGCAAGGTTACTGCTGGTATTGTAAAGTTAGTAATGTTAGATGAATAGCTGTTTTAGTATTAAATAGTTGTTCCTGTAATTTAGCCTGTTGTAATGGATTTAGACTCAAAAAAGTCAAGCTTTTCAATGGCAATGAAAAATTTTGCGGTTTTCACTGTTATATGTCCACTTGCAGTCAAGCTTAATTTATTGTATTTGCAGTTTCCATTTATCATGTATATGCACTTGCAGGCACTTTAGTAACATGTTACTTCATTATAAAGTTGAAAATTGACTTTAGAAAGTCAAGTAATCTGGTTCCAGCTAGGGGCAAGTAACATACTTACATACTACTGCATTAAACTAGATAGACTATAAAATCCCAGCATTGTAATGGGGCAAATTAAATGAAGAGTCATGACTAACAGTCTGAACTCAAAATATGACTCTATGATTTAGACACCTAAATAAATACTTCATGTGACCATATGTAACATCTTGAATTTAGTCACACAAACACTCAATGTGACTAATATCAAGGTTAATGATAACTGAGTTCACATTTTGCTATACATATTAGTCACATGAATATTTCACAGTGTGACTATTTTCAATGTATTGGTCACATATAATACCCTTATAATGTGGCCATAAACATAATTTAGATGCACATTTGTGGTATGGTGTTACTATTGTATAGCCTATAGTCACATGATTGTGCTACAATTAAATGTGACCATACACATTAGGAATTGGCAGGCAAACACACACTTAACTTTAGACACACATATTAACTTACGTGACTATTTGTATCGAATTTTGGTCACACTTAATCATGTATGCCTATGGTTTAGTGTGACCATATATGACATTTGGTCACACATCTCAAGTGTGTGACATATATTTGTCACTTTTAAATGCATATCGTGACTATGCTTCAAACTTACTTTTCAGTTGTCACACATTTCAAATTCATATGTGGCTAAATTTTCAACAAAAACTAGCAGTCACGCTTAAATAATGTGTGACAAACTTGAGCATATGATTTAGCCACATACACAATTACTTCGTGTGACCATATATGGATTTTGGTCACACTTTTCAATTGCGTGACATATATTTGTCACATATGTATATATATAGTGTGACTAATGTTTCAACCTTATTTGTATCCGTCACACGTCCCAAATTATAAGTGACTAAAAAATCAAAAAAAAATTTACCAGATACGTATAGTCACGAAAATATTCAAATGTGTGGCTATAGCCTCGGATGTAATTCCGAAATGGTCACACAAGTCGGATCAAGTGTGGCTGTTTATTTTATTCTGGTACATTTAGTCACATAAAAAGGCGACTGTGTGGCTGTTCGAAAAACAGCATGTGTGACTAAATCCCATTTTTGTACTAGTGTTTTCCTGTAAACATCGAGGTGAAAACACATACAAGTCAGTACCAGATTACAATCAATATCAAGAAGTCCACTAATCAACAGTTCTAATTCCTTATCATAAAAGATGGATATCAAATCCCAAGAAATCAATTCATTAAACCCTTCCAAAAAAGCATTTATTTGAGGTCGTATAACAGTGATTACTTTGCATAAAAACTGGTACACGGTCCATGTCTACAGTTTTAATATATATATATATATATATATATATATATATATATATATATATATATATATATATATATATATTATTATATATTCAGTGTATGTGACAGTAAATTAAACCTACCATGTATCAAATATCGATCTATTTGTCCCACAATGTAAAAACATTAAGACCCAATCTTATAATAAGCAGTCGAATAAAATTCGCCAATTGCCAACTTTAAATGTAGCAAGTTATAATATGTACAACACCAAATAGAAGCAGATGTACAACATAAAAGATGAAAGATATCTGAGGAAACAGTAAGATTACCTGCAGCAGAACCAACTCTCTTCAGCACACCAAGCTGATTTTCTTCTGATAGTATGGTATAAGAGGGGTATATATACACGATTAGAAAATAAGCCTTAAAGCTTTCTACCAACAAACAAATAAATACGGCGTACTAATCAGAAGTGTACCTTATATCCGCTTTGCCAATATAGCTAAGCACAGCATGCATAACCATATTTATAATGCTCTCACATGTGTTAACCAGTAGAAGATAATCTCATCTTAATTACTAACTGAGAGATCTGAGTTATGCTAGATTTCGGTGAAATCGACCCCTAAAGCTAGTTCTTGAGATGAAGTGCTAACTTCTAACATCCATGTTGCCGGGTTGTATCCGTCTTTGATCTTACTTACCCCGTCATTATCCTAATTCACAAATCAATCAACGAGTTACAATGGTGATTTTATTAAGTAGTAACTATTGTGAGTACAAGTAGCGATAATAAGATAATCCATTGCAAACAACAAATCCTCGTTACCTCAAAATACTTGATCAACTCACAAGAATGACGACCAACGGGTCCAACATACAACTCTTGTCCTCCTCGTTTCATCAAGAACAACTGCAAACCAGACATACCAAAATTCAGTAACTAACAATAATCAGAAAGTAATCGTATGTAATAATGAGAGTACTTTCATACCTCATCAAAAGCTTCAAAAATATCGATACTAGGTTGGTGAATGGTACACACAACTGTACATCCTGTGTCCACCATGTTCCTAACGGTTCTCATCACAATGGCAGCAGCCCGAGCATCTAACCCTGAGGTTGGCTCATCCATAAAGATTATAGATGGATTGGCTACAAGCTCCACTGTTATGGTTAACCTCTTTCATTGTTCGGTTGAGAGCCCATTGAAACTCTATAAAACAACATTAAATCTCATCATTTCTAATATTAAACTATAAACTGACTGAAAATACTTTTGTTACAGAGGTTTTACAAATGAGTAAAAACAACTATGATGTCAATGGCATTTCCCTTTTTGCTCAACTATCCTTTTCATACCAAGAATAAAGCGATGAGCATATTTTCCACATTCACGCCATGATATCAATGTTAACTAGTAATGCGCCTATGAGATCCCAAGGATAAAGTGATGAGCATATTTAACATCTTAAATGTTTACTTGCTTAAGAGCAAATTCAAATCAAAATTAACTAGTAATGCGCCTATGAGATCCCATGAAATTAATTAATGCAATTTTGGATGACTGTCGATATCTCTTATTCATGCCATCATACTCGGTAAAACTATAGAAGCAACTTTAGGCAAAGCTTTGACTAATTACCTGTAACAGACCCATCCACCTTATCTGGGTTCGCACCCGTCATGAGTGGATATGAAGCCTCCATTGCGATACCACATTTACCTGTCTTATCTGCAATGTTTCTTTCCATCTACAAGTAACCTGATTCACCCCATTCTGCACCCCATGAGTTCTTCATCTTTACCATCTTCTGACCCGTAACCAACAGCCAACACACCATGGTCCAACTCAGTTCCACATGAACCAGTGAAAATTAATGAAATAATGGATATGGCAAGAAGTACAAACCCTGGTTGCGTCACATCTGCCAGTGTAAGGGTAGTCTTCTTCAGTGTCGATTCCACCGTTTTTGATGATGAACTCGAAAGCGTAGTCCATAAGACCACCATTGCATCATTGGTTGTAAGATGTATCACAATTGTAGGGTATTCACAATACAAGAATTATTAGTATGAGGCTTGCTTGGATCGAATATGTAAGAATTCTAGAGAGAAGTAGGAGAGTTTTGGGAGCCTTTTAGAGAGAGAAAGGAACTAGTAATCTATTAGCTTGAAAGGTCCAACCCTTCCCATGGGTGGGAAGGGAGTATTTATACTACTACATAATATGTCCCTAGTGGACTGTGGTGCGAGCTGACAGAGGGTAAAGACCCGACTCACTCCACAATACTATTACTAATAACTATACTACTACTAATATTACTAGTTATCCTACGAGCTATGATGTGCTAATAAGTACTCGGGGTGACCGAGTCTTCAACTGAATATTCATATTCCTAACAATCTCCCCCTAAGGGAGGTCACCCCAGAAGCAATGTTCTGACTTTCAGCACTTCTTCCTTGAATCTTGACATCATAGCTTGTGATCATTAATTCTTCAATATCATAGATTCTTGTGCAAACATCTGCGATCTTCAGATGACATCTCTTTTGTTTTGGATGAACTTTGAGTAATCCTTGAATGCGACATCCCACTTGATTCTTCAAGTCATCCTTCAGTAGTAAAACTCCATGTGATGAAATATACTTAGAGTCGACATGCTCACACGATATGGAGTCATGATCTTCAGCATCAGAGTTAGCAGAAGCTGTGTTGAAGGTCTTTTAGGGTGATCATGTCTCCTTTGATGATGATGTGGTGTGAACATGTAGTGATGGATTGGCATCTTTTCTGCAACCAGCTACAACAGCAACCAGCTACAGCGTTCCACAGCAACAACCGCCAGATATTCCTGCATACGACAGCTAGCAATAATTCGACCGGTACTAACAGGTTTGGACTTCGAGATAGTCAACAGCATAGTGTGAAGACTCTCTCTAATCCTTACCAAGACCGTTCCTAATCGAAAACCCACAGAGGGCTTTTTAAGATTTTACCGTAGTAAATCAACGATTAGGTGAGTCGCTGGAGATCACTCCACGACTGTAGACCGGTTGAAACCGCCGCGACCACTAAGCGTAATCCACGAGGAATTACCGAAGTGACCTGCGTTCAGGGCTGCTTGATGTTGACCCTGGCAGGAATTTCCATTCAATCATTGAGAATTACATAAGTAAATTCTCTCATAAATGTTCCGGCAGATTGCTAAGATCTGCGTAGAACTCATGAGTTTACAACTGGTGTCCTTAAAGTTGAACAACCAGTGTAGAAATAATTCGTGTCCCTATGAGATCTTTTTATGCATCTCGTGGCTCTAGACTCTATAGTGCGTTTTGATTGAGTGTGAGCGGAGGCTGGAGAGAACTGCCACCTATTCAATATAATCTAACTCGGAGTGAGAGAGACGATAGGAATGTATTGAACTCCGTGACAATTGAAACAAGAATCCTTTGTGGGACCTTGAGTGGCTGGGGAGGGTTGTGCAGCGTATCACTGGGTCCATGATACTTTGTCTTCAATGCCAGCAATCAACTAAGTGATTCTGACAGCATATGTATTGACCCGGTTTCTGCCTAAGTTGTAAGGAGGGCTATTTCTTTTCACCCTTTCTCTTTACAATTCTTTTTCATTCTTCAACCCCTTCAGTGCTTACCGAGACTTCATAACTAACACCTTGTTGGGTTTGTTCCAGTGTTAGCTCCATCTCAGTCGGCACTATTCCCTCATTCACTTTTCTCCTTTTTAATCATACCTAAGGACTTCTACACTAACTAGTGGATTGTCCCTGGGTAGATCCCTCCGGCTCTGGCGGGATCGTGGGAACTCGAGCCTAACCTAACCATCCTTATAACTCCATGCATTAATTAAAATGGTCGGTCTTTGGTGTACTTCCACGATTGCCATAAACCAAATCTTTGAAAAATCTCTCAAAGTGTTCATGATTCTGAAACACATTTTTGCAAACACTTGAGAGTTTTATATTTTTCAAATGCTCCCCTTCAACATGTGCTTGGGTGATAGTTTTATAAATTTGCACATGTTGGGTAGAGCTTGCAATTTTTGAATTGATCCACTTTCAGTGAACATGACCGATTCGAGACACGCTTACATCACTGGTTAGACCAGCTTGAAATTATTACCCGTCCTGGTCAAGTTCATAGAAAGTTTCTCGAAACGGTACACTCTACTCAGATATATCTTTTTCGAGACACGCTTACATCACTGGTTAGACCAGCTTGAAATTATTACCCGGCCAAGACGTATCCTTTCGATTGATGACAATTCAAGTTTCATCAATTCTTTGGTGAAGTCTGAGCCTTGCACACGTGAGATGCCAAAATCCTTTGTTTTGTAAAAACCATTTGCTCCCCCTCAATATGTGCATCGATATACGAAAGATTTTAGCACATATGGAAGAGCTTGCTTTTATGACCAAAACCTTTTGCTCCCCCTCAATATGTGCCTTGATATGCAAAATGGTTTAGCACATACGGGAGAGCTTACATTAATTTCCAAATCATCACATTTTATCAGAATTTCCTATTTAAATCACATTCTCTCCCCCGATCAAAAATTTCAAACCATTTGAGATTTGTGATCCCAATTGATTTAAATACGTTTAGAAAAATTTGGGAGAAAATGTGGTCAGGTTTAAATGTATTCTGATTTAGGAGCATACGATGCTCCCCCTGAAACAACGAGAGAGTGTCACTGCTGATGTTGCACAAATTTGGTAAGGTGTCAGAAATTTGAAAATTTAAGTCAATTGACCACCTTGTGTAACATCAAGACTCTCTTGAAGAATCAAACAAGATAAAGAGTCTGATGTAAAGAAGACTTCTCTTCTAATACACGAAATGACGCACTGAAACGTACATCAAGTCGGGAGAACATGGATATAAAGTAATCCATGCCCAGGTGAACATCACCCGGTTGGAGGAACAGCTGTCTTTTTGGCGACATGCTTTCCCCATTGTACAGTGCGGGTTGCAGTATGAAGTAACTGCAAGCCATCAAGACATGTTTTAACTGATTAGTATAACTTCTGCTCGAGCTTCATTTAAGAATCCGTGCCATTGTTGAATGACATTTCTAGATACGTAAATGTTATCGATAAACAGAAGACATGCCTAGGTAGAACTATTTTTGGTATTTTCTGATTTTTCAATTTTTATGGTTTTTTATAGGTTTTATATTTTTGTATTTTTCTTTTTGATTTAAGATATATACAACTATGTACAAGGATATAAGAAGACAATCCTTTACTCCTCCTTTTCTTCCTGAAGACACTTGAGGGTTTCAGGAGTCATGCTTTTCATGCCAAGGCGTGGGAGAATAAACTGAAACCTTTCTCTTGGGAGGGCCTTGGTGAAGATGTCAGCTAACTGAAACTCTGTCCTGACGAAGTATAGTTCCACAATTCCTTTTTCCACCTGTTCCCTGATGAAGTGATGCCTGATGTCGATGTGTTTTGACCTGGAGTGCTGAACATTGTTACAACAAAGAGCAATGGCGCTTTTGTTGTCACAATATAGGGGAATTTTGTTGTATGAGAATCCATAGTCCGAAAGCTGTGATCGCATCCAAAGGATTTGTGCACAACATGCAGACATAGCAATGTACTCAGCTTCAGTAGATGATATGGAAGTACTCATCTGCTTCTTAGAAGACCAACTAACCAACTTTTCCCCTAAAAATTGAGCTCCTCCTGAAGTACTTCGACGAGTGTCTTGACATCCCGCATGATCTGCATCTGCATAAGCCGTTAACTCCATAGCAGTGTCCTTAGGATACCAAAGACCCATATGAACCGTGCCTTGAAGATATCGGAAGATCCGTTTTACTGCTTCAACATGCTTCTTGGTTGGTCTGGATTGATACCGAGCACACATACACACAGCAAACAGAAGATCTGGTCTGCTAGCCGTGATGTACATCAAAGATCCAATCATGCTTCGATATTGCGTTATATCCACTGGAATCCCTGAAGGATCTTCATCCAGCTTCGTTCTATCAACCATGGGAGTGTCAACAGGTTCACTTGAATAGAATCCAAACTTTTTCAAGATCTCGTTGGCGTATTTGGATTGATTGATGAATATGCCTCCGGGACTTTGAGATACTTGTAGTCCTAAGAAGAATGACATTTGTCCCATCATGGACATTTGGAATTTGGAATTCATCTCCTTTGAGAAACTATCACATTCACTAGGATCTGTTGAAGCAAAGATGATATCATCTACATATATCTGAACTAGCAGTAGATGGTTTCTTGACTTCCTGGTGAATAGTGTGGGATCAACAACACCTTTGGAGAATCTGTTTGCTAGGAGGAACTTGGACAATGTATCGTACCAGGCCCTTGGCGCCTGTTTTAGCCCATAAAGAGCCTTCTTCAAGCGGTAAACATGAGTAGGGTGTTCAGCATCCACGAATCCTTCAGGTTGACTCACATAAACTTCTTCCTTTAAGTCACCATTCAAGAATGCCGTTTTGACATCCATCTGGTAGACTATCATATTACGACTCGCCGCATTAGCTAGGAAGATTCTTATAGCTTCAATTCTAGCAACCGGAGCAAACGATTCTTCAAAATCAATGCCCTCTTCTTGTCTAAACCATTTAGCAACTAGCCGTGCCTTGTTCTTTAAGACATCACCATACTCGTCAAGCTTCACTTTGAAGATCCACTTTAAAGCAATGATCATTGCACGCTCCGGAGGAGGCACTAATTCCCATACTTCAAGTCGATCAAATTCATGGATTTCATCCTGCATAGCCTGGAACCAACAATCTTTAGTCATTGCTTCTTTGGCATCTTTTGGTTCGACTTTAGACAGTACGGAATTGAAGAAGCACCATAGTGCATCAGTGGCTAGTTGATTACGTGTGGATACTGGACGTGAGGGATTGCCTATGATGTTGTCGATTGGATGATCACTGGTCCATTTCCTGAGATGGTCGTGAGGTTGATGGTTGTGAACAGACGAAGCAGTGCTGTGATCTTCAAGTAAGGATGTGTCTGATGAATGTTCAGGAGCAAATATGTTTTCAAAAGGAACCTCTTCAACAGGAGCAAAAGGATTAACTTCCAAAGAATTATTATCTGAAGATTCTTGCATTACTGGAGAAGTTTGAGTGTTTGATGACGAAGGCGATTGACTGGCAGCAGGAGCATTGTGACTGACAGATACTGAAGCTGCAGGGCCTTCTGAATCTTGTGGGGCTAGAACCTCATCCATAGGAATTATAGCTGGTTCACTCGGGATGGTTCCATTTGTTGGCTCAAAGTATTCATCAAACATAGGATCGAATAACTTCTTCAACTCCTCACATGTAGGTGGCACATAAGAATCTGCAGGCGTGGAATCCTGTACAAGTCCTGAACTAATGGGTCCAGGAGACAAAAGGTGAAGATCGGGTCCAGAACTGATTTGTCCTGAAACAGGTAGCTCACTCAGCTCATCGAACGTAACATGAATGGTTTCCATGATTTTACGGGTCCTTTTATTGTAGATTCGATACCCTTTACTGTCTGGTGCGTATCCAACGAAAATACCTATATCTGCTTTAGCTCTTAACTTTCCCAAGTCTTGACTATCGTTAGTTGGATAGCAAAGAGCACCAAACACACGCAGAAAGGAAAGATCTGGTCTCTTGTTATGAATTAACTCGAAGGGAGTCTTCTCATGAACCGGATGAATTAGGGATCGGTTTTGAGTGTAACATGCTGTTGCAATAGCTTCTGCCCAGAGAAACATCGGTGTCTTTGAAAATATAAGCATGGTTCTTGCAGCCTCCACCAGAGTACGGTTCCTTCGTTCAACCACCCCGTTCTGTTGAGGCGTGCGAGGGATACTTTTCTGATGCGTGATGCAAATACTTTCATAGAAATTACGGAGTTGTTGGTTAACAAACTCAGTACCATTATCTGTGCGGATGATTCTGACAGTTTTATCTAGCCTTACTTGCAGCTGTTTTATCAGTTTAATGATAACCTCTGGAGTTTCGTCCTTGGTTCTCAAAAACTTTACCCATGTGAACCAAGAATAATCATCTACTATCACCAGAACGTACTTCTTTCCATTTATGGTTTGTATTCTCATTGGACCGCACAAGTCCATGTGGAGGGTGTGAAGAACTTCCATGTTGGTGTTGATGGTTTTAGGCTTGTGGGTTTGTTTCTTGCTTTTACCCAGTTGACATGCAGAGCAGAGATGATCTTTCTCATATTTCAGTCTGGGCATCCCTCTAACAAGATCTTTACGGGAAAGATTATTTATGGTACCGAAGTTCAAGTGGTTCAAACGACGATGCCACAGCCATGATTTTGTTTTGGAGGCTTTAGAAAGCAAGCATATAGGAGAGGACTTCAACATTTCTTCAATCGAGATGGTGTATAGATTGGTGCCCCGACTGCCCTTGAGGAGATCTAAACCATCCAATTCTCTGACGAAACATGTATGCTTTCTGAAAGCCACTTCCAGATCTGAATCACAAAATTGACCCACAGAAAACAGATTGTGTCCTAGTCCTTCCACATAATATACCCTTGAGATTACACTATTACCAAACACATAATCTCCATAACCCATAATAGCACCAAAGTGGTCGTTCCCAAATCTAACTGTCCCGATAAACTTTTTCACGAAGTTCTTGAGCCGTGAGCGATCTCCAGTCATATGTTTTGAGCAGCCTGAGTCCAAATACCACAGGACGATTTGTACGACCTGCATTTGAAACCAGACAACAATGGATAACTGAAAAATGTGGATCCCCAAGTGTAATTGGGGTCCATTTGGTCAGCACACACATATTCAGGAACCACAGATTTCACAGATGCTACTATCTTTACTGTGGAGACAGAACTTGAGACAGGACAAGACCTAGATGGAAGGCATTGTGATTCTAAAGGCAAGATTCTACCAGTTGGTCTCCATTCCTTATTCTTCACAATTTTATGCATATTCATTTTAGGTAATGGTCTCTGTTTTCCTAAATTGAATTTCCTTCCAGTGGGTCTCCATTCCTTAACTTTCACAATTTTATGCTTATTCATTTTAGGTAACGAGCACTGTTTTCCTAAATTGAATTTCCTTCCAGTGGGTCTCCATTGATAGCCTATGCTAGCAAATGTTTTTCCTGTTGCTTTCCAAACCTTTTTGCATGCTTCAGTTATCCTACCATTCTTAACATGGGATGATGCCGACGACATCAGGAAAGACACAACACATTCATCATGATTAGCAGAAATTAAACAATTGTCGAAAGTTTTACAGATAGCATTAGAATTCGAATTAATTACAGTACTTTTGATACTAGAATCAACACGATTCATCCTACTCATTGCAAACTTATTGTTCCTAGGTTGGGCTTCTACATTCTTCAAGTGATCATTCTTAGCTGGCGCAGTCATATCCTTTCTTTCATTTCATCTAGACCTTGACCCGCTAGCTTGGGTGTCACTTTTTACTCCTGTAGAAGCATCGAAGGTAAAATTAGTTTGTTTTTCTGTCACATGTCTTCCTGATAATGATGTGTTGGGTTCTGATGTTTTGGGTGGTAGATCAAAGGCTACATGCTTGTTCACAACATTGGATGATGATGCAACAAATCTATCTCTATGGCCTCTAAACTTAGGAATTGAGCCTATGGCATATTCTAAGTTTTCCTGAATCCTTTTCGTGAGTTTGCATGCATAGACAACTGCTTGATCAAGTGGCTTATCATTCCTATCCTCTTCAACTACCTCACGAAGTGTGTCAAGGCCTCCTCTAAGATGATCTAGATATGTTTGATGGGCAAGGCTGTTATTTCTAAGCTTCAACGGAATACGCCCAACATCAACATCATACTTTTTACTATCAGTAGCCTTTGGTGTATCACAATTACAAGTGGTGCATGGCATTTTACCTTTCACCCGAGCCTTAAGATTCTCAATTTCATTTGTCAAAGAGGTTATTTGATCATTATGATTGCTTCTTGTAACTTTAATAGAATCATATAACTCTTTGAAATGTTGTTTAACCTTTGAATTTTCTTCTCGATAACACTCATTTTCATAATGTAACTTATTTATGGTATTTTGATATTGAAAATTCTGAGAATCTGTAGACGAAGGTTTATTGGTGCCATATACTTCACACTTGTTGGATTTCAATTTGGCAATTTGGGCCCTCAGCAGTCGAATCGTGTTCGTGTGAGCTTGAATTGTCTCATCTCGTTTGCTTAATTCAAAATAAGTATCAAATTCAGGAGCATCCAAGGATGTCTTGTCATTCGATATCTTATGTTTTTCATTTAAATGTTGATATTTCAATTGTAAATTAAGGTATTCAACTTCCAATTTTGAAAAACGTTTAACCATATTATCATGGTCATCATTTTGAATTTTTTCAAGCAATTTTAAATTCTCCCCCTCAAGCTCAACAACACGATTCTGGGTGACATTCAACGCAATAGCATACTCATTAAATTGACAAGCAGACAATGCAGAATCAGTAACAGTGTAAAATACATCTTGTGCAATACATCTAGCAATCAAGTTGTCGTTAGTAATGAGTATGTTTTTTCTTTCAATCTCTCGACTCTTAAGCTCTATTGCATATTCATTCACCTCTTTTTCCATGTCTTTAAATACTACTTCCATTTCTTTTATTTCGACTTTAAGGGCAGTTTGCAACCCTTCAAAATGTTCTTTAAGTAGTTTAAAGAATGGCATGACCTCAGTTAAGTAACACCTTTTTGCATGTTCAAAACACCTCTCCCCCTCAGTAATGCCGGTTGGTGTGATTCTCTTCTTACATGTTTTATCAAAATCAGCAAATAGTTGCCAAAGCACATATAAGCTAATAAAGGTTTTGCATTCAGTGGGAAGAGACAAAGGCACCAGATTCCTAGGTGTATTGGGAGGATACACCGTTATGGATGCAACTTTTCTAATGAGGGGGGTGTTGGCCTTAAGTTTATCTTCCTTAAGTTTTTCACTATCTTGTTTCCAAAATATCTGTTCAGGTGTTAACTTCTTTTGAGGAGCAAACACAGTCAAACGATTTTCCTCATAATAATCATGGGGTTTGATTATTATTCGTCTGGCTATGCACTCGGGATCCCTCATTTTCTCATTCATTTTTTCCCTCATTTTATCACTTAACTCATCCTCTTCATTAGTGCAGATATGCTCAGGTTGGTCATGAATAGGCATAAGCATCACATTACCATCATATAGGGCTGGTTGAAGTACTTTCATGTCCCTAAGGATGGTAGACTTAGGTTCACCTATCATGATTTTACTATGCTTATCACTCAACTTTCTGTGCTTATGAATCATTTGAGCAGTTTGTATGGTTTGATTTTGTGTGTACAACTTATCTTCAAGCTTATTTTTTAACGTCTTGAGTTTAGAGAAATCATTTAAAAGAGTTGTTTCTTTTTGTTTGAATTCTTGCTTAAGTGTTGTTACACACTTTTGTGCTTCCTGTTTCTGTTTGACAGATTGTTCTAGCTGACTTTTCAAAGAACCCAACTCTAGTTTTAATGTTTCTTCTCGCACTCTAGACTCTTTAATAAGTGTACTCATTTGACCTTCTAATTTTTGCTCACGATCATTAAGCTCAAACTTAGCACGCTGTTCATACATAGCAACTTGTTCTTTATAGATGTTTAGTCTAGTGATCAAGTTATCATCAGGGACAGGCAATTTGTTCTCATGGTACACATATGCTTTATCTATATTTCCTGCATTATCTAAGGCACATGCATTACTCATAGCACACACATTCATATTGACAAAAGATTCACCATTTGGTACATCAGGCGAGTTGTTGCTATTCAAATACTGTTCATATGAAACAATATTGCTATCTTCCATATCAACATTACTTGAGTCAGAAACCACTGTCTGATGTACTTCTTCGGGAATCGGTTGTCCCTCGACTATATTATATGTGTCATAAATTTTTAGTACCTCAGATATCACGGATGCATTAGAAGGACCGGCTTGACGAGATGAAGCCAGGGAAGACAGGTTAGCCATGAAGATTGTTTGAGCAGTAGGTTCATCATCCACATTAGAGTCAAATGCATCACAGTCATCTGCCTTGAAGATGTTAGGATCATTAAGTGCTAGATCCTGAACAGGTTTCTCATCCACATCTTCATCAAAAGTATTTCCTCCATCTCCTGCCAAGAACAATAACTCTTCCTCATCCAATACAGCTCCATTCTCTTGAGCTTGCATTAACAGCATCTTGTCTTTGAAGTAATCTGAGTTCTGAGGACGTTTAGGTTGATTGCAGTTTCTAGCAATGTGTCCAAGCCCCCCACAATTATAACACTTGATCTGTTTCCCTTGCCCCTGATTGGCATTCCCTGCTCTATTCTGCACATAACCTCGACCCATGTTTCTACCAGCTCTCCCTTGCACATTCTGAACCACAATTTTCCCATCCTCCACCATTGCTAGATTGCGTGGGTTGGAAGAATTCCTTAACTGATTGTTGGTCTGAGGGAGTGATGCTTGAAACTGTTGAACCAGTAGAGATACTTGATTGGTGAGGTTGTCAATCATTTTGTCAGTCTGAGAGTAGCCTGAGTCAAGTTGTGAACTCATAGCAGGTACTTGTGAGTGAAGTTGGTGATAGCTTGGATTTGATGATGATTGGATTGTTGGTTGTATGTTTGTCATGAATGCCAGTGGGTCATTTGTAGTTGAAGGATTCAACTTTTCTCTCAGCACCCGATCATAGAGAGCATGCTTCTCATGTTGTTGCAGGTAAGCATACAGCTGTTCATAGTTAGTATCCCTTAAACCTTTGTTGAGTTTGACGGCAGTAACAAATCTGTCCCATTCAGGAGTCATGTTGTTCACAAACTTTGAGTTAAGTTGGATATTGGGCATAGTCATTCTGATCATCCTCATATCATTCACCAACTTATGAAATCTCACATAGTAATCTGTGATATTCTCTCCTGGGTTCATTTTGAAATGCTCGAACTCATCATACAGCTGTGACTCACGATCTTCCTTTGTGAGTTCTGACCCTGCCAACAACATTTTAACGTTGTCCCACACAGCCTTGGCTTCAGTGTTAAAATTGATGAGCTTGTATACATCCTTTGGAAGACCTTGAATGACTATGTTTGAGGCTCTAATAACAGCATCATACCTCTTCTTTTCTTCTTCATTAAGATCATTATAGTTTCTAGGTCTATCAATGCCCAAGGTTACAGTCCCATCTTCACTAGTTGTAACAACGTCTCTGGTGGTACCCATCTGATAAGGTCCTTCGTCAATTGACTTAAGAATGTTAACACCATTATCTTTTCCCAAGCAGTAAAGTCTTATTCGTTGTGCCCAAGACTCATAATCCGTCCTATCTAGCATAGGTGGACGAGTGTCAGATCCTGCTGCTTGAATATCATTTGATGATGTACTTGATGTGGTAGCCATAGTAACTACGGGATTTTACAGATCTTGTGATTTAACCGAGAAATTGAATCTTTCGCGGGAATTTCTAAAATCACCAAGACACAAACCGCATACAAGTCTGAGAGACAAACCGAGTAGATACAAACCGAGTAGATTCAACAGAGACAAACCGAGTCTACACAAACCGAGTAAAATCCTTAGAGACAAACCGAGTCTACTTAACTTGGACAAACCGAGTAGACACAAACCAAGTAAATTCTTCGGAGACAAACCGAGTCTACACAAACCGAGTACACGCCGCTGGGACAAACCGAGTAGACACAACCCGAGTAAATTTACACAAACCGAGTAAATTCTTCAGAGACAAACCGAGTCTACACAAACCGAGTACACGCAGCTGGGACAAACCGAGTAGGTACAAACCGAGTAAATTTCTGAGAGACAAACCGAGTCTACACAAACCGAGTATACGTAGCTGGGACAAACCGAGTACGTACAAACCGAGTAAATTTCTCAGAGACAAACCGAGTCTACACAAACCGAGTATACGTAGCTGGGACAAACCGAGTACGCGCAGCAGGGACAAACCGAGTAGACACAAACTCCCAAGCACGTCGCTTTCACTACCTTTTATCTTTTTGCCTAAACGAGTAATAGGACAAACCGAATCCAAGAATTGACACAAACCGAGTCCAAAGTTCGTCCCCAATAGACAAACCGCTGCCAAGAACAATGCAACAAATACCCTCGAATTTCCCCAAAATCACCACACCGTTCTTAGATCTGTTAATCCAACCACCAAATACCACTCTAATACTATTCTTAAGCTAGAAAGTACAAAGTAAAACAACTTCTAATCACTAAACAAAGTACAAGGTGAAATTTATGCTACTAAACAAACCGAACCAAAAAAAACTTAAAAAGCTACAAATCGAACCAAAAAAAACTTCAAGAGCTACACAAATACAAGATAAAACAACTTCTAATCTCTAGACAAAGTACAAAATGAAATTTATGCTACTAATCAAACCGAACCAAAAGAAAACTTAAACCTACAAATCGAACCAAGAAGAAAAAACTCAAAAGCTACACAAATCCGTGAATACCAACTCTCATGGACCTAACCATGGCTCTTGATACCAATTGTAGGGTATTCACAATACAAGAATTATTAGTATGAGGCTTGCTTGGATCGAATATGTAAGAATTCTAGAGAGAAGTAGGAGAGTTTTGGGAGCCTTTTAGAGAGAGAAAGGAACTAGTAATCTATTAGCTTGAAAGGTCCAACCCTTCCCATGGGTGGGAAGGGAGTATTTATACTACTACATAATATGTCCCTAGTGGACTGTGGTGCGAGCTGACAGAGGGTAAAGACCCGACTCACTCCACAATACTATTACTAATAACTATACTACTACTAATATTACTAGTTATCCTACGAGCTATGATGTGCTAATAAGTACTCGGGGTGACCGAGTCTTCAACTGAATATTCATATTCCTAACAACAATCAACAAGCTCTTGTTTTGAGACAGAGATCAAGTCACCAGTAACAATGTGGTTGATACCTTCCACGGCTCCGGTGGTTGAGAATGCCCAGCAACTCCCTGCAATTAGTATAAACTTGATCAGACTACGCGATTGTTACTCGGTCTTTATAGGGTCTTTGGGATTGCGTTTTAAAGTGATTATGCATCTAGAAATAATTAGTCATGGTAAGCTGCTTTCAAACTCACTAAGCAAAAAGAAGGGTGTTTGCCATTGCTTATTTAAATAATCTTCATCCATCAGTTGCCTTATAAAAAAATTAATTTATTTAACCCAAAGATAAGCATGTTATATTGAATCCACACCTGAGAACAACTCAAAATAATGGTTAACTTCGAATAAAATCTCTACATTGAGAAGGCGATTATCTAATATTTTTATAGTTGATCGAGTCCCCAAAAGTAAAAGATTAAAAATTAAAACTATTACTAG
The DNA here is from genome assembly GCA_021014915.2 of Artemisia tridentata subsp. tridentata. NCBI lineage: Eukaryota > Viridiplantae > Streptophyta > Magnoliopsida > Asterales > Asteraceae > Artemisia > Artemisia tridentata. Next base: position 3,614,720 of record CP139501.1, read on the forward strand.
TAATTTGCAAGTAGTTAAATTCCAATCAATTTTCCTATAGTTTATCTCTTTAACAGCAGCAACAACACATTTCTCTCTCTAATCAACAGATTCCGGCAAAGATTTACCCGACCGTAAAACATATCTATCACTTTTAACCTTATTTAAACCAACTATGTTGTTCTTGTTCTTCTTAACACCAATATACAACGTACGGTACTCTTCATTACTCAGACCAGCAAACTTATTCAACCCAACTTTGTAAATCCGGTCAACTGAGTTATGCAGTCAAATGTTTGATTATAACACACAAATAACGAAACTTTAAAATACAAATGGTAGTAAAATCAGCAAAACAAAATGAATAGATGAAATTTAATACCTGCTGTTGCTACTGCATCATGAGGAGGGATGGTGTAACACCCCAACCCGGCAAGGGTAAAGATGTCACAATGATGGTTCCATATCAGAACAAACATAAGCATTAGACATAAATAATACAATAGAAATTCAAGGGTTACAATGGAAACTCTGAAACTACAAGGTTACAATACAATAACTCTAAATCTAAATATAAATTCTTCTAATAATCTTCCATAGCTAGTAGGGTCTTCTAAAATTCTGATGTGTGGTTTTGCGACCTTACAACAGGTTTTACCTCTCGAGGGATCTCAAGAGGCTTGCAATCCCCACCAGGCAGTTTACCTGACCGATGTAGTATAGTGAAGTGGCAAGTACCGGGGGATTGATCGTTCAACTCAAAGAATAGTGTTCGTTAGGATTGAAATTTATCTACTAGGTCTAGAGGTGAGGGATGATTCTCTTTGTATTTTTATATTTTTTGGAAAGCAAGTAAAAATCTATGGTTTTGGAAAAAGGGGCGGAATTAGTTGCTAATCAACTAACCCAAAAGCTACTAATTAAACTAATGTGCAGGAAAGTAAACTAGGGTTCTACAAGGGAAGTGAAGCGTATCTACCTATGATGTATTACTCCTTACTAGCTATCCAATTCTACCTATTGAATTGTCACACCTTGTTTTAATTGATGGGTTGTATTCCTTAATACCATTCGTGGGGTGGCGTACGTACTTCCCCAAATCTATAAGCTCCTACTTCACTCCTATGTCGAGCCGGCTAAGAAGCTCCTAACATGGGATCACTAGAATTCGCTCATGCATTAAATACAACCAAATAAACCTAGTACGCATTGGTTCATGTTTCTTAAGACGCTCAAGCAAGTTACCGTATAGGAGGTTAGCCAGTTTTCTTAAGCCTAACATCGATATCACCCAATCAAACAAGAGACAATAGGAAACAAGAATTATAAGCTAAACCAATTAGATCTATTGAAGTGTCACACCTTTATTGATGATGATAAACACATACATCAACAAGGAATCAATAAGATCTAATTAATTATATACAAGTTTCACACAATCATAAGTAGACACAAGGTGAATTAGCAAAGCATGATCAATGAAGGGCAAACAACCACTATAATGAAAGACATAATTAAGTTAGAATAAACAAACCAATATTTGATGTTTATGAAATGATTGGAACCCTCTAAGTTGCTGGAAAAACACCTACCTAAACCCTAGAATTGGACTTAGGGTTTAGGGCTTACAAAAAGTGAAGTTGTGATGTTGTATTTATAGCTGATTTTCTGTCCGCATCGATCTGACGGCGTCAGCCTTTACAAGTGACGGCGTCAGCTCCCCTTTTTCACCAAATTGTAGATCTTTTCGTCCCGATTCCGTGGCCTCTTGAATCACCTAAATCCGAGTTCGTATGAAGATTTTATGGCCAAAACAGTGACAGCTACTCCGCGCGTAAGTTATGATTGATTTGATTAACTTGTGACGACTTTTCTTCTTGTGCAAGTTGTCATTTTGACGTCGTCACTCTATGGCATCTGACGTCGTCAGGATGAGTCCTGACGCCGTCACCTTCAAAAATCCTCTGGCCCGTCTCTCTTTAACTTAACACTTGACGGCCTACATCCATTAACACGTGACGCCGTCAGACTTCCTATGTAAAACTTTCTGGCGCGTCACGTGTATAATTCCACCACTTTCATCTTCAAGTGACGGCGTCAGCATCCAAAGCCTGACGCCGTCAGGTGTAAAATCCTGACTTTCCTTGGTCTTTTTGTTTTCTTCATTCTTGAGCATAAAAACGTCCAAAAAGCTCCAAAATGCTTCATATTCCAGAAATCACGTCCCAAGTACCTAAAATGAGAAAAGAAACGATTTAGGCCAATATTTGATCATATAATCGCGGATTAGGGCTTAAATGACCCCCTAAAAGCGGTACACTTTTCGCTTCATCAAATATCCCTACACTTGGGATTTGCTTGTCCTCAAGCAAATGAGCTTTTCCACCAATTGAAATACAAGTTAGGGGTCATTTAACATTAATATAAAAGTAATTACAACAAATGATCATTCCACCTTGGTCAAAATAAGCACGGAAATTATACACTAGCACCTCACAATAAGTGTTTAGATACTCTCATCCCTCGGGTGTTGTAAATTTATATATCATAAATGGAAATGGAAGAATATCGCTCACTACCTGTCATAGAAAATAGATTACCATAGGCTTGGGAAAGGATCACGCCTCTACCACTTTTGGCGTAAGCACCTAGGATAAACTATCAAAGAGGTCTTTACAAAGGGTTATAACGTTAGGTGTAGGGATAAGGAAAACACGGTTTGTTGGATAAGGATATTTTTACTGGTGGCAAGTCAATCATCTTGGTCAATTACATGTAGAATGAGGCGTTGCTAAGCCAAGACTCGACTCAACTTAAACTAATCACGAACTAATAAACATAGAACAAAACAAAACATAAATAAAAGATAGAGGCGGATGGTAGTCCGTATGCTTTTCCTTCACTTTTTTTTTTTTTTTTCTTCTTTCTTTTTTTTTGCATACACTCTTGCCCTACCATCCAAAACAATACATCGCTAGGGATTCTTTGTACCATCCCTACACTTGAACTTTTACATACTTTACATAAAATTATTCTAATGACTTGAATCAAGATAATCGAAACATTTGGAGTATTTTAAAATATTAACGTACATATGGGGGTAATAAATGATGTTCTTCCCCATTACTCCATTACACTAGTACTTTACCCATAAGTCCCAATCGTCCCAAAACAATATGTACAAGGATATGACTCGACTTAGCAACCATGTAATCAATTAGATAATTAACTAAGGGTTTAAACAAATGTTGTCACAATAATGCACTAAAGATGAGTGCACACAAGGTAGGCTAAAGCGATTTGGGTGTACATTTAAGTGGGGTGTAAACAAATTCTTCCTTTAAGTAAAATGCTTAAAGGTCGAAATGAAAAGATAGGCTCTGAGGGGTGTACTAGGGGTATCGTGTACCAAAAATGGTTACAACGCAAAGGGTGTGGGAGAATTACTTGACCAATGTAGCCAAAGTAATTATAACAAAAACACAGGTGTAAAACAATGAGTTAATCCTAATGCCTCTTATCATGTAGTCAATCCTAACTACACGAATGTAGTCTCACTAGCGGTCTCGGTATGCATCACAAACGCAAGTTCTAGAATCTATAAACTACCGGTACACTCATAAGCACCAACAATGAATGCTTTTTCCTAAAGATCTAAAGGCGAACCTCACATATTTGGGGTGGAAATTTTTGAGTGGTATGGTTTTTGTGCTAGTCATACAATTCCCTATCCGTGAGACGCTTATTAAAATCAAAGTTTCACTCCTATATGTTGTAAAAAAATTTAAATTTGGTGCTAAAATTGCCCTAACCAATATTTCTCTTGGCTTTATTACACATTCACTATTAAACAAAACAAAAATCAAGCGAAGTTGTAGTTTCTAAGGCATCCTAATTTACCCTCCCTACACTTAATCCGAACATTGTCCCCAATGTTCTAGACAAAAGATGTAAAAGTAAAAATAAATGAGAATGGAAGAAACTAATACTCCCCTGATTCGCTCGGTATGGATGATGTGATAATATGGTTAAATCTCCCTCCAAGAGAATGAACATGATAAGCTTTACTCCAGAAATATAATCATCCTCTTGATGTGTTGCACGTACATCATCTTATCCAATAATACCTGTAACCAACAAACACAAAAACCAAAGCATCAAACCGAACAAAGAAAAACCACAACTAGATGTATTTCCAGACTTAGAAATAAAAACAAAACAAAACAATAAAAGGATAGGATACTTGCGGGATGACTTACAAATAGAGACTCATAAAACATGTCCACAAGTATTGACACATAAACAAGATAGAATACATGCTAATCATGAATTGTGAATTTTCCATGTTTGAATTTTGTTCTTTTTAACAAAATATAAGCTTCCCTACACTTATCTTTTTTGTAAAATACCTTTATATGCAATTAAGACGAGGTTAAAAACAAAATAAAGCATTTTCACAAATTATTCGAAACATGAAAATTAAACAATTATGATTAAGCATATATGACACAAACAAACAAATAAAATAAAAACATCAAACAATTAAACAAATAAAGCTTGGGTTGCCTCCCAAGAAGCGCTTGTTTTTGTTCGAGTCACGAGCCTGACTCTACCCTTATTTAACAAAAATAGGGGAGGTTTTCCCTACACTTAGGATTAAGTGCGGGTAAAATTAGCGATACACACCCTTAGGGTGGAAATATGCCACGTGAGGTGAAGGGGGTGAGTGAATGGCTTCCTTCATCCTAAAACTACCCGGATAATATGGGTTGATGGGTGGGTCGATTCCTCTTTTGTCTCCTAGAAATGTATCTAAGGATGGAAAGTTGTGTAAAGGTTGAGGTTCCGGTTCATCAACACTAGGAAATTCCCTAGAACTAAGAGTAAGGTTATCACTATAAGTATTCAAACCTATATCCTCTAGTGGTGCTTGGTCCAAGGATTCTACCTCCATCGGGATTCCTAAAGTCACTTCTACTTCTTCCGGGTAAGTCACGGGCGGTGTGTGTGCCTCAAATGATGGTAGGACTTGTGGGGTATTTAGCGGGCTTATGTTACTTACCTCATCATTCCTTGTGTCAAGATCACCTATGTGTTCATCCTGTATTATGGTAGTGCCTAACCATGACATGCAACTAGGTGGCTCAACTCTACCCTCATCCCCAAACAAACATGTTTCATGATCCTTGAAATTTGTGGTCAATTGACTTGTACTAACGTTTGTTGGGTTGTCTACTCTATAATAATATTGGGCACAATCTTCTATGGTATCCCATGCTTCTTCAGCATTTAATTCCCTAAGGTCCCTATCGGCAAAATCGTTAATGCACATTTGGTCATATCGGTCGACACGATCGTAAAAGATTTGGGTTAGGGATGCTAAATCGAAGCTATGATGAGGGACTATTTGGAGTAAGTTTTTAAAACGAGTCCATGCATCATATATGGGTTCATCTCGATATTGGTTGAACATCAAGATGTCATTAGGGGCAAATGGATTTCGTGGTCGGTAGTATGGTGGGTTCGCGTACTCCATATTGGTGAACGGAAGAGTCAATGGAAAGGTTTTTACGAACAAAGACACAAAGAAAAGATAGACTACTAGAAAGCTAATAAAAAGAAAATAAAAATCTCACTAGATAGGAATCTAATGAGTAGACCAAATAAAAATAAATTTCAACCTAAGCAATAACTATTCCCCGGGCTGCGGCGCCAAAAACTTGATGTGTGGTTTTGCGACCTTACAACAGGTTTTACCTCTCGAGGGATCTCAAGAGGCTTGCAATCCCCACCAGGCAGTTTACCTGACCGATGTAGTATAGTGAAGTGGCAAGTACCGGGGGATTGATCGTTCAACTCAAAGAATAGTGTTCGTTAGGATTGAAATTTATCTACTAGGTCTAGAGGTGAGGGATGATTCTCTTTGTATTTTTATATTTTTTGGAAAGCAAGTAAAAATCTATGGTTTTGGAAAAAGGGGCGGAATTAGTTGCTAATCAACTAACCCAAAAGCTACTAATTAAACTAATGTGCAGGAAAGTAAACTAGGGTTCTACAAGGGAAGTGAAGCGTATCTACCTATGATGTATTACTCCTTGCTAGCTATCCAATTCTACCTATTGAATTGTCACACCTTGTTTTAATTGATGGGTTGTATTCCTTAATACCATTCGTGGGGTGGCGTACGTACTTCCCCAAATCTATAAGCTCCTACTTCACTCCTATGTCGAGCCGGCTAAGAAGCTCCTAACATGGGATCACTAGAATTCGCTCATGCATTAAATACAACCAAATAAACCTAGTACGCATTGGTTCATGTTTCTTAAGATGCTCAAGCAAGTTACCGTATAGGAGGTTAGCCAGTTTTCTTAAGCCTAACATCGATATCACCCAATCAAACAAGAGACAATAGGAAACAAGAATTATAAGCTAAACCAATTAGATCTATTGAAGTGTCACACCTTTATTGATGACGATAAACACATACATCAACAAGGAATCAATAAGATCTAATTAATTATATACAAGTTTCACACAATCATAAGTAGACACAAGGTGAATTAGCAAAGCATGATCAATGAAGGGCAAACAACCACAATAATGAAAGACATAATTAAGTTAGAATAAACAAACCAATATTTGATGTTTATGAAATGATTGGAACCCTCTAAGTTGCTGGAAAAACACCTACCTAAACCCTAGAATCGGACTTAGGGTTTAGGGCTTACAAAAAGTGAAGTTGTGATGTTGTATTTATAGCTGATTTTCTGTCCGCATCGATCTGACGGCGTCAGCCTTTACAAGTGACGGCGTCAGCTCCCCTTTTTCACCAAATTGTAGATCTTTTCGTCCCGATTCCGTGGCCTCTTGAATCACCTAAATCCGAGTTCGTATGAAGATTTTATGGCCAAAACAGTGACAGCTACTCCGCGCGTAAGTTATGATTGATTTGATTAACTTGTGACGACTTTTCTTCTTGTGCAAGTTGTCATTTTGACGTCGTCACTCTATGGCATCTGACGTCGTTAGGATGAGTCCTGACGCCGTCACCTTCAAAAATCCTCTGGCCCGTCTCTCTTTAACTTAACACTTGACGGCCTACATCCATTAACACGTGACGCCGTCAGACTTCCTATGTAAAACTTTCTGGCGCGTCACGTGTATAATTCCACCACTTTCATCTTCAAGTGACGGCGTCAGCATCCAAAGCCTGACGCCGTCAGGTGTAAAATCCTGACTTTCCTTGGTCTTTTTGTTTTCTTCATTCTTGAGCATAAAAACGTCCAAAAAGCTCCAAAATGCTTCATATTCCAGAAATCACGTCCCAAGTACCTAAAATGAGAAAAGAAACGATTTAGGGCAATATTTGATCATATAATCGCGGATTAGGGCTTAAATGACCCCCTAAAAGCGGTACACTTTTCGCTTCATCAAATATCCCTACACTTGGGATTTGCTTGTCCTCAAGCAAATGAGCTTTTCCACAAATTGAAATACAAGTTAGGGGTCATTTAACATTAATATAAAAGTAATTACAACAAATGATCATTCCACCTTGGTCAAAATAAGCACGGAAATTATACACTAGCACCTCACAATAAGTGTTTAGATACTCTCATCCCTCGGGTGTTGTAAATTTATATATCATAAATGGAAATGGAAGAATATCGCTCACTACCTGTCATAGAAAATAGATTACCATAGGCTTGGGAAAGGATCACGCCTCTACCACTTTTGGCGTAAGCACCTAGGATAAACTATCAAAGAGGTCTTTACAAAGGGTTATAACGTTAGGTGTAGGATAAATACTAAAAATTACCCGTTACACTCTTAATATCATTAATTAGAAGAAATCCTTTAATCATAGTTCTAGTTAAAATGATCTTTCAAAATAGTTTTCATAGGAATGGTCTCTTTAAAACATTTTGATGTAATCAAAAAGGTTTTCTTATCAATTATCATATCAAGTAAATCGAGGTTCAAGTCAAAGTTCATGGCAAGGTTCATATCAAGGTTCATAGCAGGAGATCAATGTCGGGGTTCACTATCAGGAGGTCAATATCAGAAAAGTCAAATACCAGAAGGTTCATAACAATTCGTTAAAAGAAATCTTTTTAAAATGGTTTTAATAAAAGCGATCGTTAAAACAGTTTTCATAATAAAAGTCTTTAAAAGAAATGTTCAAAACCTCTTCATATGTAACTAAGAAAAACAGTTATAAAATCCTATGAACCTTCAAGTATCCAAGGGTCTTAATCATTCAGGTTACCAGGTGATGAACAGGTCATGTCAAGTATAAAAAGAAACATAGCCGGGTTCAAGGCAAGGTTCAGAACAAGGATCAAGACAAGAGTTCAAAGCAAAGGTTCAAATCTAAGGTTCACAAACAAGGGAAACATAGCAATGGCTTGGGAAATCCTAAACGAATCAAAACAAGAGATCAAGAGAAACGAATGCTCCTTACAAGAAGGGCAGAATATCTGTACCTTATTTGCAAACACAAGAATAGGAAGCTGAAACGGACCAAGTTACTCCTTCCTCGAACCTAAAGGAGTAGAAGACGGAATTACAAAAGATTCTTAATTACTTACTCTAGCTTGCCTTTCCATTTTTAAGTACTTTCCATTATTAGCAACTTTCCAGATTTAGCAGATTTCTATATTAAGCAAGATTTAAGTATTTTAACTTAGGTTAAATCATAATTAAACATATTATGGACATAGGGTACATTTTAGCAAGTTTTGATAGTTTAGGGTTATTTATGACAACTTTCCATATTTTAGGGTTTTAAATGTCATTATACCAAAGTTAAAGGTTTTAATTGAAACTATCACAAGTTACTTATTTTACATACATGAGTTATTCAGAATGACACTTTTTTCCCCTTAAGTTTCAATATTTACAATATTAGTCCCTTAACTTTATAAAACTTATAATTCAAACCATAATTTACTTATAATTACATATCAAGCCCATAAATACTAAAAATTACCCGTTACACTCTTAATATCATTATTTACACAGAACAACTTCAAGTTTCCAGAATTTACACTTTTAGTCCCTCTATTTTAATTTATTTCATTTCGAAACCCTAATTACCCATTAAACCCTTTTCTTGCAAACTTTACACTTAGGACCCTCATGTTATATTTTTTATACATTACCTCAGACCTAAATAACATTACAAAAATATCCCACAAGTTTCAAAGTTGGCAAAACACACCCTTCTAGTTTTATTTTTAAATCGCATAACCTTTTTATTATGAAAATACAAACCCTAGTTCATCCAATCATTAACCCATCATTACTCAATCATTAATTAGCATTTATTAGACCAGATTCAACACACAAAACCCTAACCCTAATCGGTTCTAGGGTTTTTCACAATCTTCCTTAATTTTCCATGAATTCCGATTATAAACAAACTCCAAATCAATTAATCTAAGCTTCAATAAAACACATGGCTATTTTTCCAGACCTCTATAAACATCAAAGAACATGAGAAAAATATAAAAGCACCCCAGAAAATTCGGATTAGTATATTTGGGATTTTAGTGTGTTTTAGCTCATAAAAATTCGTACGCCTTATTTACCTTGCATGATTCATGTTTCTTATTTTTCTTAGGTTATATTCGACCCATAGATCACTAGAAAAATGCTAAATCAAATTTAGAACGTGTGGAAGGGATATTTGGAATTTGTACCTTGCGGCCCAAGAAAATCGACAACAAAACTTCTAGCGATCGAATGAATGAACCCACGACCTCTAGCCTATTTTTCCAAGCCTCCTTAGATGATGAAAAACACCAGAAAAATAACCACAAGCCTCTAGAAAATCGTGATATTGAGAGAGAGTTTTGTGGGTTTTATTTAGGGTTTTCAGTATATGTAAAAAGGGAAAAAAATATCAAACTGTGTAAATAAGGAGGAGAGGCAATATTTTCGGCCCAAGAAAGTGTTTAAGAGATCAAATACTGATTTGTGATGATTTCCTAATTTATTTGAGCTTATCTTGTATTTATTTGGTTTATATTCAATTTTAAATAATAATAATAATACATAAATACTATATAAATCGGCCCATTTGTAATTTGTGTGTTCATATAATTTTTTGTACATTATAAAATGTTAAATGTAGTAGTAAAAATTATTTGGCTACATATCTTGTTCATTTCCAAAGGTTAGGGAGTAATTTGGTGCTTTATAAACTTATTAATCAATTTTAAACTTACAAGGGCAATTTGGTCTTTTTGTACGCTTTAGATTTTTGGGTATTACAACTTCTTCCCCCCTAAAAAAAAATTCGTCCTCAAAATTTGCAGGAAGCAGAAAGAAAAGATAACGGAAACTCATACGGAATGCGAACAAGATTTCAAATCAATTTAACTGTGTCAACAGTAAAGAGCTCTACAAGAGTTCAAGATTTATAACTGAAATCAACAGAACGCAAAACTAGAGTCCAAACTTATCCAGGTATCTAATGAACGAAGGCAAGGTATATGCATAGGCAGAATGAACCTAAAGTCTTACTAATCACGGATAATCCAATGGAGATCAACTGCTAAAGTTGTTAGGTACTTCCCAAGATATCCTATGGCCACAATGAGGGCATGTTATATGGTGTAAGTATTATCATATTCATAATACCAGCACCACATAAATATGCCTTCATGATGATCATACTTTATCTCTAGTCGTAAGCAGAACAATCTATCTTAATCCACCTAGTATTTCTATAGTCTCGGAGGTCAACAAGATCAAATGTCATAACAAGGCACGAATCAGAGTGATGCGGAAACGATGATACCTAAATGCCTTATAGTCTACCCATTCCTCACCGGTCAAAACTTAAGTTCATATAAGAAATCCTAAAGCAAGTCCTCAAGGTGTTCTCCTATGTTCTTACAGTGGAAGCCGAATGGTCCTAAACTCACAGGACAGGGTAAATGTATTACAAGTCGTCAGCCCGTTTCTCTGATACCATAATTGTAACACCCCAACCCGGCAAGGGTAAAGATGTCACAACGATGGTTCCATATCAGAACAAACATAAGCATTAGACATAAATAATACAATAGAAATTCAAGGGTTACAATGGAAACTCTGAAACTACAAGGTTACAATACAATAACTCTAAATCTAAATATAAATTCTTCTAATAATCTTCCATAGCTAGTAGGGTCTTCTAAAATTCCAAGTACTCTCCACTCATACCCAGCTTCCAAACTAAAACCTGCCGCAGGAAAAGAAATGCGGCTGAGCTACGAAAGCTCAGTGAACAGATATAACGATACAAAACAGTAGTAAAGGGATAGTGAGGTAAAGGAAATAATACAAGGTGTAACATGATTAAGAAAGAAATGAGAAAGGTTATCAAGAATTGGTTACAAGGTCTAAGTGTAAAGGAAACCATAACCCACCACCAGCCCAATGTTCAATTCAAGTCAAGTCAAGTGTCAAATCGAGCATAGGTCATAGGGTAACAGAAACAGAAACAGAAATCCATTACGAGCCCAGAACAAATCCAATCAAGTCAAGCAAGGTGTACGGAGGGGTGACCTCGGTACCAAGTACAATATGAGGGGATACCTCCAAGGGTTGGAGTAGCTAACTCCCAAGAGTGAATGACGTGTATCGCACACACCCATCATGTCACTAAGTAATACAAGCAATCAATCAACAAGTCAAGTCAAGTACATATCTAGGATGCATCCATGCGCCCCTGTAGGCTGCCACAATGTCTTCATCTACGCGCAAGTCAAGTATCAAGTCATGGCAGGGACGGGATAGGTAATCACTTTCCTACCCAAAAGTCAAGTCATTGGTGCATCAATGACAAGGACATGAAACCCTCATGCCTAGTATGGCTCGTAATCTCAAATTGTGGGTCAAGGGTCAAGTATCAAGTATCAAGGAGTTCAAGTACCAAGTTCAAGCTCCGAATTCAAGTTTCCAATTCAAGTGTATCAAGGTTCAAGACAAGATTCAAGACAAGAGGTCATAGCAAAGGTTTATAGTAAAGGTTCAATTCAAAAGTTTAATTAGAAGAAATCCTTTAATCATAGTTCTAGTTAAAATGATCTTTCAAAATAGTTTTCATAGGAATGGTCTCTTTAAAACATTTTGATGTAATCAAAAAGGTTTTCTTATCAATTATCATATCAAGTAAATCGAGGTTCAAGTCAAAGTTCATGGCAAGGTTCATATCAAGGTTCATAGCAGGAGATCAATGCCGGGGTTCACTATCAGGAGGTCAATATCAGAAAAGTCAAATACCAGAAGGTTCATAACAATTCGTTAAAAGAAATCTTTTTAAAATGGTTTTAATAAAAGCGATCGTTAAAACAGTTTTCATAATAAAAGTCTTTAAAAGAAATGTTCAAAACCTCTTCATATGTAACTAAGAAAAACAGTTATAAAATCCTATGAACCTTCAAGTATCCAAGGGTCTTAATCATTCAGGTTACCAGGTGATGAACAGGTAATGTCAAGTAAAAAAAGAAACATAGCCGGGTTCAAGGCAAGGTTCAGAACAAGGATCAAGACAAGAGTTCAAAGCAAAGGTTCAAATCTAAGGTTCACAAACAAGGGAAACATAGCAATGGCTTGGGAAATCCTAAACGAATCAAAACAAGAGATCAAGAGAAACGAAGGCTCCTTACAAGAAGGGCAGAATATCTGTACCTTATTTGCAAACACAAGAATAGGAAGCTGAAACGGACCAAGTTACTCCTTCCTCGAACCTAAAGGAGTAGAAGACGGAATTACAAAAGATTCTTAATTACTTACTCTAGCTTGCCTTTCCATTTTTAAGTACTTTCCATTATTAGCAACTTTCCAGATTTAGCAGATTTCTATATTAAGCAAGATTTAAGTATTTTAACTTAGGTTAAATCATAATTAAACATATTATGGACATAGGGTACATTTTAGCAAGTTTTGATAGTTTAGGGTTATTTATGACAACTTTCCATATTTTAGGGTTTTAAATGTCATTATACCAAAGTTAAAGGTTTTAATTGAAACTATCACAAGTTACTTATTTTACATACATGAGTTATTCAGAATGACACTTTTTTCCCTTAAGTTTCAATATTTACAATATTAGTCCCTTAACTTTATAAAACTTATAATTCAAACCATAATTTACTTATAATTACATATCAAGCCCATAAATACTAAAAATTACCCGTTACACTCTTAATATCATTATTTACACAGAACAACTTCAAATTTCCAGAATTTACACTTTTAGTCCCTCTATTTTAATTTATTTCAATTCGAAACCCTAATTACCCATTAAACCCTTTTCTTGCAAACTTTACACTTAGGACCCTCATGTTATATTTTTTATACATTACCTCAGACCTAAATAACATTACAAAAATATCCCACAAGTTTCAAAGTTGGCAAAACACACCCTTCTAGTTTTATTTTTAAATCGCATAACCTTTTTATTATGAAAATACAAACCCTAGTTTATCCAATCATTAACCCATCATTACTCAATCATTAATTAGAATTTATTAGACCAGATTCAACACACAAAACCCTAACCCTAATCGGTTCTAGGGTTTTTCACAATCTTCCTTAATTTTCCATGAATTCCGATTATAAACAAACTCCAAATCAATTAATATAAGCTTCAATAAAACACATGGCTATTTTTCTAGACCTCTATAAACATCAAAGAACATGAGAAAAATATAAAAGCACCCCAGAAAATTCGGATTAATATATTTGGGATTTTAGTGTGTTTTAGCTCATAAAAATTCGTACGCCTTATTTACCTTGCATGATTCATGTTTCTTATTTTTCTTAGGTTATATTCGACCCATAGATCACTATAAAAATTGTAAATCAAATTTAGAATGTATGGAAGGGATATTTGGAATTTGTACCTTGCGGCCCAAGAAAATCGACAACAAAACTTCTAGCGATCGAATGAATGAACCCACGACCTCTAGCCTATTTTTCCAAGCCTCCTTAGATGATGAAAAACACCAGAAAAATAACCACAAGCCTCCAGAAAATCATGATATTGAGAGAGAGTTTTGTGGGTTTTATTTAGGGTTTTCGGTATATGTAAAAAGGGAAAAAATATCAAACCGTGTAAATAAGGAGGAGAGGCAATATTTTCGGCCCAAGAAAGTGTTTAAGAGATCAAATACTGATTTGTGATGATTTCCTAATTTATTTGAGCTTATCTTGTATTTATTTGGTTTATATTCAATTTTAAATAATAATAATAATACATAAATACTATATAAATTGGCCCATTTGTAATTTGTGTGTTCATATAATTTTTTGTACATTATAAAATGTTAAATGTAGTAGTAAAAATTATTTGGCTACATATCTTGTTCATTTCCAAAGGTTAGGGAGTAATTTGGTGCTTTATAAACTTATTAATCAATTTTAAACTTACAAGGGCAATTTGGTCTTTTTGTACGCTTTAGATTTTTGGGTATTACAGATGGGAGCAGGAGGGGCGAGGAAGGAGGAATATTATTATAAGTGTTCATAACATGTTGCATTCCTTTTAAAAGGTTTTGAACCTTAGACTTCTTGTGATCCATATGAGTCTTCACTAGTACAAAAATGGGATTTAGTCACACATGCAGTTTTTCGAACGGCCACATAGTAACTTTTTTGTGTGACTAAATGTACCAAAATAAAATAAATAGTCACATTTGATCCGACTTGTGTGACAATTTCGGAATTACATCTGAGGCTACAGCCACACATTTGAATATTTTCGTGACTAGAGGTATATGGTAAAAAAAAATTTTGATTTTTTAGTCACTTATAATTTGGGACATGTGACGGATACAAATAAGTTTGAAACATTAGTCACACTATGTATATACATATGTGACAAATATATGTCACACAATTGAAAAGTGTGACCAAAATCCATATATGGTCACACGAAATAATTGTGTATGTGGCTAAATCATATACTAAAGTTTGTCACACATTATTTAAACGTGACTACTAGTTTTTTTTTTAAATTTAGCCACATATGAATTTGAAATGTGTGAAAACTGAAAAGTAAGTTTGAAGCATTAGTCACGATACGCATTTAAAAGTGACAAATATATGTCACACAACATTAACAGTGTGACCAAATGTCATATATAGTCACACTTTTGCTTTTGTAGTTCAAATGTTATTTCTCAAATTTTGATATCTGGCTCACATATTTTCATTAATCCCGCCCACTTTTTTTTCCCAAAAATCAAATTTACATTTTTATTCTCCCTCCCACACTTAGTCACATATTTTCACTACTCCCGCCCCACTGTTTTCACTACTCCCCACACTCGGCAACACCATTTCATTTCATTTCCACACAAACCCTAAAAATCAAAATCAAAATCCACTAAAATCAGAAGAAGAAAGATGTTGCGTGTCGTGGGTAGGAGATGCTCGTCATGGCTGTCGTCAGCACCGGCCTTATCCGCCATCATCAATCGCAACCCGTCAACCTCTCCGCCGTTGATTCAGATAGTTCCAGATCTGTTTCCCTTTTTCACTGAGGTAACCTTTTGATCCGAAGAACGCTGTTGCATCTGGAGTGTCATTGTATACTCCAGCATCATCTTGCAATTCCCATTCGGGGTGGCCTGCGTTTGTTGCAACCTCTTTGAAATCTGCTTTAAGGTATTTGTCGTAGCACTGAAAACACACTTTTTTATGTTAATACCAAATCAAGAAAATATTTTTTCATCTTAGAGGGTGTTTGGATGTACTCTTTATAAATGATATGTGATACTGAATAATCAAAATTAGACAATAATCTAGTTAAGCTAAAAGAAGTAAACAAGTGATTTCATTTTCGTCCTTAGATAATTAGTTCTGTTGCAGCTTAGTCTCACCTGAAATTCACCTATACCAGGGAAAGCCCATCCTTGATTTTGCGGGTACGAGGGGTACCTTAGCTCCCCTGCAGGACCAAGCCCAACTTTAATATCCGTAAAGAATTCTGCTTCAAAAAGTTCAGACATGGTCTCTCTAAAGCTCTTCATGTAGTCACTGTATAGCTGCGTCCATAAACCTCCCACTATTGTAAGGGTATACATTTTGTTCTTTATAACGTGTATTTATCTATATTCTATCGTTTGCTAGCTAGAACTTGTGTTGCATGGTCATTCCAAGTTACATTTTGTTGTTAAACCAAAGAGGTTTGACTTTTTGCAGCTAGTAATTAGTCGGGTTGAATCTTTTAAACTGTAAGAAGTCTAACCTCAATAGCAGTCCGACCACGAAAAAGGGGTTGATTACCCACACCAATTGTGAGATACTCTATGTTACGAGTCCTTGCTCTGTTGGTGTAGAAGATATCTGGATCTGTTTCTCCGACATTCTTGAACAAGTTGAAACAACTCCTTGTATGCACTCCAGTTATATTCCTTTGGTCCTTTGGATTCAACGATCCCCCACCACACATCGCACATCACCCCATCAACATCTTCATTTCATTTCATTTGATTTCATTTTACAGAGTTCTGATTTTAATGTTTATGAAATGATATATGCGGCTCATAATGAAATTTCCATGTGTTAGGTGACAATTGCTCCGGAGGTAACCTCCAAGACCAATAGCCGAGACAGAATGGGTACACTTTGTTTTTCACTATCTTGTGTTTAATAATTATGTTTTCAAAAATGTTTTCGTTTGTAATTTTTGGTTTTATATTTTAGGCGGGAGCGTGAGTTTAAAGTAACCATCAAGTTTGCTGCAAGAAAAGAGCTAGACCATTTGAGGCATTGACAATAATGAGGTAATTTGATTAGGGGTTACAATTACATAGGAGATGTAGATGAGTAGGTAGGCCGAAATGTCCATACTGGTGTGGCATGTAGCTACAATTTCCATTGAACCTGAGTGGCAGCTTGACCATGTGCAGTAATTTTGTGACAGAATGTTAAAAGTTAAAACATTCCAAAATGACAGATTTGACTCCACACTTAGCAGTAACTTGTTTTGTCTTAGAGTAGTAGAAGGGGTGACAGTAGCCAGTAAGCAAGTTACAATATGGTTGGTGTAGCATAACTAAATGCTTGTTGATCTAGCTAAGAATCCAAAAATTTAGATGTATTCTTGTGTCAATTAATTTTAAATGATTTCGGAGAAATGATGGAAGATCAGATAATAGAAGTAGACATAGGTTTTTTTTTTTTTTTAGTTTGGTTCACTTCTCTCAGAGCCTCGTTTCTGTTATTTGAAACTGAAAAATATATTGTTATAGGCACTATGGATTCATGTTTGTCTTTGAAACTGATTATTGCATATCGAATGCAGGTTAGAAGAGGTGCAGAGAGAGCAGACATCTACAGCCTTGCTTTCTCTACGACTGCCGAAAGAATAGCTGTTTCAAGTGATAAGGGCACTATTCATGTTTTTAACATAAAGGTTGATTCACGCAGATATTGTATCTCAAAGCATTTCCATCAGTGCATCTGTTACTCCAAGATTTTCTGATCATGCCGATTTACTTTATAATCAGAGGTTATAATCCTATTCTTTTCATAATGTACATGAATCGGGTTTCAGTACTTGGTGAATGATAGCTCTTTAGGCTGCAAAATGTACTCATGATTATTACATGTTACATATTGCAGATTATTGGAATACTGCTGCAGCATTTGCTTCGATTTGTCCAAATAATTTACCTTTAATTGGTAGAAACTATAGAAGGCTATGTGAGTTTCTTCCTGATTTCGAGGAATGGGGTGAGATAATTCTAATATGGATCCTTCTTCGTTATGTGAGTACTTTGTGTTGCTAATCATAACGGTATACATGCAGCAACTAGCAAAACAATTCTTTAGACACATTACACTTTATTTCATTATTCTTATATATTCTATTTATATCTTTAGGATGGAGAGATAAAAGATATTCAAGAGACTAAAGACAGCATTGCAGGAAATGTAGCATTTCATAGTGGCAAGTATACGGAAGCAATAGAGCATTATACTGCTACAATATCAAAGAGTGTTAAATCTCACTCGTTTGCAGCTGTCTGTTTCTGCAATCGTGCTGCTGCTCACCAATCTTTAGGTGAAATCATTGATGCTATTAGAGATTGCAGCTTAGCCATAGCTTTTGATAGAAGTTACCCAAAGGTATAATGTTGTTTTGGTGCTATGATTTTAATAATTGGCTATTTACTGATCAGTATGTCTGTTTCTCAAGCTTATTATTGTTGTCATATTGTCAGGCACTCTCGAGAAGGGCTACCTTATGGGAGATGATTAGAGACTACAAACATGCAACTGATGATCTTCAGAGACTCGTCTCCATTCTTGAAACAGCTCGTCGCCGTCTTTCTTCTATTGAAGAAAAGTCAAAAAAAGAAAGGTCCTTGGACCTTTACCTCATTCTGTAAGTTTTTATAGTTATTTTTTTTTTGTTAGAAAGTTTTACTTGTGGCAAATTAGCTGTTTCTGATTACCGTTGCTTATTTTCAGGGGAGTAAAACCTTCAGATGCTGCAGTGGAAGTTAAGAAGGCTTATCGGAAAGCAGCTCTTAGACATCATCCAGACAAGGTCTTACTCTTAGTGTTTTGTATCTAAAATAAATCCACTTTAATCAAATGTCACATTTACTCAACTGTTTTCCAGTATAAATAGTTTCTTTTTTGGTGACTTGTATGTAGGCTGGTCAGGTCCTTGCTAGAGCTGAAAGTGGAAGTGACGGGCAACAATGGAAAGTGATTACTGAATCAATTCAAATGGATGATGACAAAAAATTATGGACTGAAGCAGGAAGATCAGATAGATCATGCATTCATATAGTTAGTACTTCTTAGTGTGTTAGTTACAACTTTTAGTACTGCCAGTGTATTAGTTACAACTGTTAGTTATAAGTTAATAGTGTTGGTTCATATAGTTAGTACTTCTTATATGATATGTATTAGTGGTTCATTTATATACATTCCAATTTTATTGTATTTGCATTTGTTTTGATATATATTTGAATTTGTTTTGATATATATTGATTTCTTAAATGTGACTAAAAGATTTATATAGACACACATATTAACACTTTTGGTCACTGTTTGCTTAATTCGTTGTGTGACTAAATATTACAAAAGGCCACACAAAAAAAAATTCATGTGACAATTGGATGATCAATAGTCACACAAAATACAAATTTTTTCACTTTAAACAACATATGGTCACACTTATTAACATTTTTGGCCACTTATGCTTAATTGTATGTGACTAAATACCCAAAACAAACATGTTTTGTGTGACTAAATATTACAAAAGGCCATACAAACATAAAATTCAAGTGACCATTGGATGAACAATAGTCACACAAAATACACATTTCTTCACTTTAAACAGCATATAGTCACACTTATTCACACTTTTGGCCACTTTATGTTTAATTGTATGTGACTAAATACCCAAAACAAACATGTTTTGTGTGACTAAATATTACAAAAGGCCACACAAACTAAAAATTCATGTGTCAATTGGATGATCAATAGTCACACAAAATACACATTTATTCACTTTAAACAACATATGGTCACACTTATTCACACTTTTGGCCACTATTTTTTAAATTGTATGTGACTAACTCGAATAAAACAACACACGTTGTGTGACTAAATCATCATAAACGTCACATTTATTATATATTCATGTGGCCATAGGATGGGAAATAGTCACACATACTGATAAATCCAACAAAACTTGTGCCTAATTGGTCACACATATTCGGGTTTTGGTCACTCTTTTTCAATGAAAACGGTCACAAACTAAACAATGTGACCATATAGCACCTATGGTGGCGCGACTTTTTGTCACACACACCCAAAAAAACATGTGTGACTATATGCATATAGTCACACATTTTTGGTGTGACCGTAGGCCAAATATGTTCTAGTGCTTATCCTGATTCAAAATAACTTTATGTTCCTTTAAACAAATATACTCATCCAACATATCTTAATACAAGTAAAAAAAAAAAGTGTTTTAGCGTTCTGGGGCCTTTATATAAATAGAATATAAAAAAAAAAAGATATCAAATTAAAGTGTACCTTCAAATTCATATTTGTGGTGCTGAGTGTGGTAGAAGAAGACGAAGACCAGATCTATGTGAAAAGTTGAGAGGGATATTTGGGATTGGTAATGAAATATTTGGAAATTTGGGAAAGAGGGCAATTTGATTTTGTGGAAAAATTTAGGCGGGGTTGTGAAAAGTTGAGAAGAGGGAAATTTTATTTTGGGAAAAACTAAGTACGACACATGTATATGATTTAGTCACTTTTAAATAATGTGTGACAAACTTGACTATATGATTTAGTCACTTTTAAATAATGTGTGACAAACTTAAGTATATGATTTAGCCACATACACAATTACTTCGTGTGACCATATATGTATTTTGGTCACACTGTTCAATTGTGTGACATATATTTGTCACATACATATATATATAGTGTGACTAACGTTTCAAACTTATTTGTATCCGTCACACGTCCCAAATTATATGTGACTAAATAATCAAAAAAAAATTTACAAGATACCTCTAGTCACAAAAATATTCAAATGTGTGACCGTGGCCTCAGTTGGAAAGATGAAATGGTCACACAAGTCGGATCAAGTGTGGCTGTTTATTTAATTCTGATACATTTAGTCACATAAATATCTGACTGTTTGGCCGTTCAAAAAACAGCATGTGTGACTAAATCCCAGATTTGTACTAGTGAACTCAACCAACCTCCCATTGGTTCAATTTTATTAATAAAAACGTTTATAAGAGTTTACAAAGAATATAAAGATTAATCAAACGGTTACAAATCAAACAATAACCAAACTAATACTGGATCACAAACTGTGATCAACCAAACGTTTACAGAGAGCAATAAACTGAAGACAAGAATTATTGAGAGAAACTGTGTGAGAATATGATGATTAAAAGTGAGAGATACGTCTTAGGGTTTGGCCTTTATACTCCTTCAACACCGACTTGCAGATAAATCCCTTGACCATTGCACTTTAGTCCCTTGACTCTTATTATTAAATACATGTACAAACACAAACATACAAAACAAGTCCCTGTACTAGAGACTGAGTTAGAAACAAGTTTCCATTGTACACGTTAGACCCCTGTACCATGGATAAAGTTTGATAATCTCAACACAAACCCACCAGATATGAGAAAATAGATAGTACATGTTCAACAACAAAAAGCCAAGCATAATGGATTTGGGTCCGAGCCGGGTGTTTGGCTAAGGTTATATGACGGGCTTACGAGCTTAAGCTTATTTGTGTCAAATAAGTCTAAACCAAGTGTTTGGTTAAGGTTAAATGAGTGAGCTTATTAGCTTATATAAAAAGTTTTTGATAAGCTTCAAAAGTGTAGCTTTCACAAAAAGATTTATATAACATGCTACAATAAAAAATTACAGTTTTACTTTCAATTATATTCAATATAACATTTATATTTATCAACCAATGCTCTTTTTAGTGATTTATCAACATAAGTTAAATTAAACAGTAGAAGTTATCTGTTTATTAAACATAAGCTAATCTAAACATTAACATAAACTTATGAATTTATGATATATAAGCCATAAGATATTTATATAAGCGTAAGTTCAATTTAGGTTAAAATAAACAAATCACAAACATGTTTCTGCACTTTACTTTAAACATTAATATTAACTAGACGAGTACCCATGCATAGCAACGAAATTTTATAGCGACAGATAGTTTTAGTGATAAAAAATAGTTTATCGGTTATAAACGAAAAATAATAAAAGTTTAAGAAATTGGGGATTAAGCATAATGTTTGAAACCCGGTTCGACCCGGGTGGTTCAACCGGTTGAGCCGTTCCGGTCGAAAAACGGGTCAATTTAAACAGGTTCAACCCGACGGGTTGGGTCGAAAAAAGGGGTCAAATTAAACCGAGTAAACCCGCCAGGTTTGAAGCGTCCCGGGTCAACCCAGTCTTCGATGTGTATTAATAGTTTCCTTTTGAAACATATGTTTCAACATTTCCTTTTATAGTTTCAACATTTCCTTTATTATGATGTTTTAATTTTGTTCTTACCTAATATAAAATTTTTAACATTTCACATATTGACTATTTCACATTGACTATTTTGCTTTTATATGTAGTATAGATATGTTTGTACATCATACACCAAAATAATTTATTTAAAATAGGAAAACATAAACATTGACATGCAGTATATCTAACAAAAAAATTAGAAGATATGACAAAATCAAAGTAAATACTAGAATTGAAGAAAATATATATATAACATTAATTACCGGCTCTAATATTATTTTTCACATTTTCATTTTAGGTTGTCCTAAATTAATCTTCTACTACTAAAAATAGATACCGTAATTTAATCAAGATTACTAAATCACCCTTACTTGAAATTGTTATTACAAAGTTTTATTAATTAGTTAATGGTAAAATTGTTAAACTACAAAAAATAAAAAATAAAAATAATAATAATTATATTTTTTAAAGTGTTTGTTTTTTGTTTGTGGGGTAGACAATTATTTTGAGAGAGTAGTAAATAGGAGATAAATTAGGTTAGTGAAAACGTAAACAAAGAGAAATGGAAGCCCATCAAAAGATTATTATGTCAAGCTCCCAAAATACATACAGTAAATAAAAACACAAACCCAAAAGTGAAGAAATAACAAAAAGGGCACTCTGCCGCACAATCATAATGATCCTAAAATACTTCGCATCACTCAGGTTAATTCTCATTTACAAGCTTCTGTTTCCATTAAAATAACTTTACTTTCTTATTTCTACTCTTTTAGTTATTCCCGCTTATGGCTTACTTGATTTTGAGCTTATGTTTCATAAGTTCACTTTTTATGGCTTATTTTGCAAAGTTTTATATTATATAAGATCTTTATGCATGACATGCATAAATACATATAGATTTAAGATCATTTGAGGACCAAACTTTTTTTACATACCAAGGGACTAATCTTCACCCTCCATCTTTATTTGATCTAATGGATGAGATTAATCCCAACAATTTAAAAAACCCACTTTCATCCTTTTTTTTCAAATATTAATATCTTTCAAACCGTTAATCGTTAAGCGAAAAAAAATATGCCGTTACGACGAGCATTTAATTATCTTTCTATAGATAGGCAATTTGATATATTTTCGACAATTTTTTTTTTTCATTTTTTTACGTTTTTTTTCGTGACCGAAAAAATCATATATGATATTACATATCATATATGATATTATATGTAATATCATATATGATATATCATATATATCATATATGATATTATATGTAATATCATATATGATATATCATATATATCATATATGATATGTAATATCATATATGATATATCATATATGATTTTTTCGGCTACGAAAAAAAACGTGAAAAAAATGAATTTTTTTTTTTTTTTGTCGAAAGTATATCAAAATGCCCGTCTATAGAAAGATAATTAAATGCTTGTCGCGATGGTGTAATTATTTTCGCTTAACGATTAACGGTTTAAGAGATATTTAAATTATAAAAAATGGGTGAATATTAAATGCTTTTAATCTCAACCATTGATTTCTTTTTAGATGGATGGTGAGGATGAGTCCCTTGGTATGTGAGGAATGTTTGGTTTCTAAAATAACTCGACTCATACATATAACCCCGAAAGTTTCGAAATAAGCCACAAATAGTGAGTTTATGAAATATAAGCCCAAAACCAAATAAGCCATCAGCCCGAATTGAAACAAACACCCCTAAGTAATATTTTTTATTTTCTATCTCAATTATTTTAGAAAAAATAAATGGCTTTTTTTTTTCTTCATCTTTAGAAATGTATTGAGAATTTAGAAAACTTGTTTAGATGAGATTTTTTTAGAAAAGTGAAAAGGAAAAATTTGTAGAAAAGTGTAAATAACTCTTTTCAGATTTTTAAATAAATTAATGACTAAACATGTTTTCTATCTTCTTCTTCTTTTTTTTTTTTTTTTTTTTTTTTTTTTTTTTTGATATTTTAATAGAAACCTGTTCTAGGAAAGTGTTATACTTTACTTTTTACTAACTAAACACACCTGTTTTAGTCCACCGAAATTACTAATAATAAATAAAACAGCCCATTGGCAAAAGTAAAACGGCTCTATATATAAAGTTATCAGCTTGTATTGTAAGAATAAAAATTTAATTGTAATTTGTTTTGGCTGCCAAACAGGCTACCCTTGGAGATGCTATACGTACTTCACCAGCTAGAAGCACAGTAAATTGTTCCATAGGAGATAAACCAGAAATAGCTATATGTTCTTTATCCGTATCACACTTGACTTGTTGTCAACTAGACCTCGAGTTTCACGAATCCCATGATGTCATTTTCTCCGTCAAAGGCCCACGAGGCATTCATCTTGCTGGTTATTTCGTAACTCCTGCTGCTGATCATCTTCGTTTAATGTGTGTTTTCCAACAACATATACAAATCGATCAAAATTGCAAAATTGTGTATCTTTGACTATCTATCGGTTTGAATAATGTGATCAGGAACGATGGCATTGAAGTTCTTAATGGTGATGAAGTTCCCGAGAAAACACAATGTGGACTTCTTCAAGAGAATAGGTATCACCTTTTTTTGGCAAAAATTCCAAATGACAAATCAATATTATAAATTATTACGTGAAAGGTCAAATGTTTTGTGGTTAGACTAATGTGGGCAAAGTATTTATATCAGTGCTGTATTGTTTTGATGAATCAGTGATGCAATTGTAAAGAAAAAAAAGAAGAAGAAGAGAAGCAAGAAGAATAAGAAAAAGAAAGCGAGTACCATAGAACCTACAGCCAATGGATAT
Organism: Artemisia tridentata subsp. tridentata; assembly: GCA_021014915.2. Lineage (NCBI taxonomy): Eukaryota > Viridiplantae > Streptophyta > Magnoliopsida > Asterales > Asteraceae > Artemisia > Artemisia tridentata. The sequence continues at coordinate 3,639,542 of CP139501.1, forward strand.
GTTAGTGATACAGATAGTGAAATGTTACAATCAAGACTAACCAAACAAAATGGGTGAGACATTAATGTATAGCTGTTTATTTTTACTCATCGTATAGTGGAGCTTTTACATTAGATAGGTAGCCCAACATGTGTTCCTATCTTGTATTTTGCATGATGATTGTATATAAAAGGACTTTACCGACTAATAACTTTGAAAATTTGAACAGTTCCACTAATGCTTTAGAAAGAAGTGAGGACAAGGTGAAGGAGAAAAGGAAAGCGAGTACCATAGAACCTACGGCCAGTGGATATGTTAGTGCTACGGAGGATGACAAGTTTGGCTCAGAATCAAGAATAATTAAAGAAAATGGGTAAGACATAAATTCATAGCTGTCTATTTTTGCTCATCTTATAGTGGAGCATTTAAATTGAATTGGTAGCCCAACTTGTGTATATATCTTGTATTCCGTATTATGTATGGTGATTTTATATAAAAGGACTTTACAGGTAAATAACTTTGAAAATTTTGAACAGCTCTACTAATGCTCTCGAAAGAGGCGAGGACAAGGAGGAGAAGAAGAATAGGAAAAGGAAAGCGAGTACCATAGAACCTACAGCCAGTGGGTATGTTAGTCCTATGGAGGATGATAAGTTTGGTTCAGAATCAATAATAATTAAAGAAAATGGGTGAGACATAAATTTACAGCAGTCTGTTTTTAAGTCTATTATCTATAATTGTACATAAAAGGAGTACTTAACGGGCACATAACTTTATAATTTTGAACAGTTCTTCTAATGCTCTTGAAAAAAGTGAGGATACGGTGGAGAAGAAGAAAAAGAAGAGGAGGAAGAAAAGTATATCAAGTAAGGATATCATTAATGGCTGAATGCTTAACCTTTGCAATATCTGTTTAAGAGTAAACTAAACCAAAAATCATATAAACTATGTAGTATAATTTGTTTAACAGAAGAAGATTTGTTGGCTTTGACTTTTGACTGATTATGTCTTCTTTTTAAATTCTTGCTAGAGCACAGTTTGACTAATGATAAGAATCCTAGCATGGGGGACAGGAATGGAGATAGTCCAAGTTTGGCAATCGAAGGTCAACTTCCGGAAATGTCGAGTAAGATAGCCAACCTATGATTTTCAGAAACATTATATGCTAGTTTTAATCAACACATGAAACACATATATATTTTTTTCTTTTTTCTGAATACTAATTTCAAGTGACTTGTTATATGATCAGAGACGATTCTCGTGGAATGTGAAGTCAAGGGAGCAGGAGCGAAAAGCAAGTAAATTTTTTAGATAAGGGGATCAGTTTAGAGAGTAACAAGGCAAGTATAATTTTGTGATGAAGTTTCACTTCAATTTTCTTTTGTGGATCAAGAAGAAACACGATTGCCCTCCAGTTGTTTTTATGGTTAAGATTTGAGGGCAGTTTGGTCCAAAAGTGACAACCTTGTTTCCAGAAATCACTATCAATAGATGGTTTGGTTGGTTGTATATCTCACAAATTACTTAATTCTTCTCAATCCTCAAGTAGACAAGCAACCGGGAAATATTAGTATTTTATTCTCGTTTAATAATTAAGTAACAGTTTGTTATATTTTGGTTGCAAGTATATTAAAAAAAAAAAAGTTAGTGATAGTAACTCAACCAAAGGTTGATGTTATGTGTAGGAATGAAAAGGATATGATGGTGATGGTTACTAGAGAAAAAAGTACATTATTAGAATTGCTAAATTTAGATACAGAATTTCTACCGAAACATGCGACTGTTCAGAATACAAAATACCCATTTGCTACAATGGTAGAATAAGAAGATATTTGCGACTGTTCAAATTTTTTTCAACGGATCTTTGATATTTTCTAAATTGTGACATTCTGAAATAAAAGGGGTAAAAGCTTTATTGATGCTTAGTGATTTTTTGTTTTATGTCAGTTTGTCTTTCAGTCTTCAGGAAATTTTAAACCAGAAACTAGTATAACTTCTCGTGTAATATAATGTTCCTTCTGTATTGAAGAAAAATGCATGTTTTGACTTCTGAGGTCATACTTCAACTATTTAGATCTGAATCTAATATGCACCTTTACTCACTGTGAAATCACCGGCCCTATTCTATATGTAGTATCTGTTACTAAGTTTACTTTAGTTAATCAAGTTTTCTCAAAAAGTTTATGTAGTATCTGTTACTAAGTTTACTTTAGTTAATAAAGTTTTCTCAAAAAGTTAAGAATTCATAGAGGTTTCGAAGTTGCAAATTTGGTTTGGTTGACCCCTAGAGTCCAACACTGTAATTTTTTTTTTGTTGCAGCAGTTAAGTTGTTGCTCTTCTTTCACAACTGACAGTCTGACACATGCAATCAATTCACATCTCTGGTAAATATTTCACATATTGGGCGGTTAATCGTTTATGTAGGGTATGTTTGGCACGGAGCAGTGTGGAGCATTTTGGAGCGGTGAGCAATGAGCATTTTGATTTTTAGTAGTCGTTTGGCAAAGGAGCGGTGAGCTTTGCTATTTTTTAGGAATGCTCATTTTTCCAATGCTTCTTTGAGAAGCTGTGAGAGGTGAGTGGTGAGTTGTGGCTACTGCCCACAGCTACCGCTCACAGCTCACTGCTACTGCCCACTGCTACTGCTCACCGCTACTTTTGACAAACACACCCGTACTGAAAAAGCGTGTCTTTCAGGATGGTTAATCCAATTACTGCAATAGCGTAATATTTTATGGGTTCTTAACTACAAATTTGACCCAAGTGTAATTAAGAGACTGAACACATTTCATGCAGAAGAATTAATATCTGCCCCGTTTCATTCTACTATAGATTCACTATATGGAGGTAGCCTTGTGTGAGTCTATGCTAAATGTAATTCTGTTTTGTATCAGATTTTAGACAAACTATAACAGATTATGCAGAATGCTACTAAAATATACTTTTTCAAGTTTTTTTTTTAGTTGGTTTATTTGTCATAACAAAGATTGCATAAATACTAGAGTCGAGTTCCGTAGTTCACCTTTTTGGTTATAAGTGGTTTATTTCAATGGAAGATATATATGATATGATAATGTATTTCTTTCTTAGCTTCGGTCACATAAAGATAGATACTTTGATAGTTTATTTCTTTTGTGGCTGAGTTTGGGGAGTGCGAACATAAGGGTTTCGTTAAGTGATGATGTATGTGATTTTGAGATGTAGATGGTGACTGCAAGTGAGGCGTGTTATAGTGTGTAGGGTTAGGCTAAAAGAGAGTGTTATATGATTAGGGTTAAATTTGAGTGGGTTGTGTAGTATCTTTTTGGTAGTGTGTATGGGCTTAAAGGTAGCGTTGTGCACAAGATTTTATATTTATTTATTTTTTTTTCCTGACATAAGTAATGATTTTTTTTTTCCATGTGACAAAATTTTCAGGTCTTTATAAGTACAAAGTTGGTGATTTGCTATGAGTTACCGTTTCAAGGCGCCACACTTCAGTTTCATATGTCGAAAATATGTCGCATTAAGTATTGATTCCGACTTCGGTTTCATTGTTTTTAGTTTCCAGCTTGAACAAAAATATAACGTCAGTTATGTATCTTTGGGTTTTTTAATATTCCCTCATATTCAAATGTAATGCAATGTTTGACTTGCCATACTGCATGATTATAAACATTACTACATGATGAAAGTAAAGATCTTTAATAATAAAATAGTATCAAGATGTTAAGCCACAAAAGATTGTTAGTGCCATATAACTTTCACATAAAAGGCCACTGAATTGGCCACCTTGGACAATACATATTCCATGTCCACAGATAAGAAACTAACCCATCAATTAAGTGTCTAAAAAAATTATAATAACAATAAAATTAAGGCATGGTGAAGATAACCAATTTTCCCTACTAAGTGGATCGATAAAAAGCATCACGGTATGTGCATATATATGTTTCATGGTAAGTTGAGAAACCAAAGCATCACAGGTATGTACATATATTAACAAAATCATTTTGAGTATTTGTGATAATAAAATCACAACTGATGAACCTATTGACAAACAAAATGATAAAAATTATTGATGAGCAATACGCTATAAACAATTAGAACGAGCCCGAGTGCATCGCACGGGTCGGAAGCATAATTTAATGTGAAGTATATACGACATCGAGATGGAAGTGCAAGGGTTTCCAGAATTGATCACGTATTTAGTATAGAATTAAAAGTCGGTTATGGATTGAGATGAAGTTGAAAAGATTGCAAAAATAATTAATGATTTAACCTAATTCATGCCTATATAAACTGGCCAAAATCACATTTAGTATGTACATGTTTGTTGAAGTGTATAACTAAGATGATTCACACATCTTTTAGATCTTTGATTGTTGGTAGCGGTCTGTAAATTCTCTTTTGCAACATTTAGTACATACATGTTTGTTGAAGTGTGTTAATGAGAAATATTTTGGAGATGATTCACACATCTTTTAGATCTTTGTATCATACGCAGGTACCATGAAAATCACACAAGATAATGCATGCTCAGATAAATGGAACCAAAGATTAGGTTACGAACAATTTTCTTTGTTTCTTACATATTTAGGTGATTGTTATAGATAAGCATATATATAGATATATGTATTATGTTAATGCATTTTCATATATAAGTAAATTATGTCTGTTTTTATATTGATGTAGCTCACATGTACGAATTCATTCAAGAAAATGTGCACGAGCATGTATGTAAAGCAACATTTAAATGGTTAAATTATAATTTTTCCCTTGATTTAATGTGGAGTAATCAAGATACTCAAGATGGAGTCCCATAATTTAAAATACGGAGTAATCAAGACACTCAAGATGGAGTCCCATAATTTAATGTGAAGCATATACAACATCAAGATGAAAGTGCAAGGGTTGCCGAAATCGATCTACGAAAGGATCTATAGTTTACATGAGTTATTTAGTATTAAATGATAAATGTTTCGCTGGGAAACTTATGGAGTATATAAATGGAATGAGATTCGACATAAATTGAATCCGTTTGACATTGTGTAAAGTTGAACCAAACAATTAGATTAAAAACAAGTGGACCCTTTTCTTTTGTTGCATCTGATTGAGAATGATTTAGAGTGAAAATGACATGAAAAGAAAGAAAAAAGAAAAGAAGGATGTCATTGGCGGAGAAGTGGTGACTTTTGTGGTCAATGTTTTATGTTCCACCAAGATATATGTAGTCACGAGAGAATGATATATTTAATACTCCACGTATGATAACTTTTGAATGTTATCTTATATAGTAAAAGATTCAGTTTGTATAATAAATGTGAAGTGCTCATGATTAATGTGGGACGAATTGAAGGTAACATATGCAAGACTCAACATTGGCGAATTAAATGTAAGAATATGAATGGTAGCCATGTTTTATTGTACAATAGCAAGCGTTTAAGGAGTTATTGGTTGTCATAGTTCGTGTGTCGCTGAGACTTATGCCCATGTTTGTTAAAATTTTAAGGTTATAACTGATATTTTGGTATGCAGGTATGATGGCCCAATTGTTGAACGTGGGACAAGAGGAGTGTTCAACGTGGAAGAGTGAAATGACCATACTACCCTCAGTGACGAGGCACTGAACGATAGAAATAACGAAAGTTAGCTCTCGGTGGCTAACTTTGGGTAAAAAATGTTCAGGTCGTTAACATTTGAGTAAAGAATGTTGAGCTACTCCGTTTAAGCAAGTAATAAATTATAACTTAGTGGGCCAAAGTTATAAAACTGGGAGCCTTTTATCTAAAACATCTTTGGGCCATAAAGTCTTTGAAACCGGTTATCAACCGGAAACGACAAACTTTATGTAGTTGGACCCTCTTTCTCTCCTTTTTCTCTTCTATCAGCCGCTTCCGAAACCCTAACCAAAACAAATCGGCACCCATGGCAGACGATAACGTTCCACCAAATCCTTCTACACCCCCACCTTCAACATCCGGTACTTATACTGTTTTTTTCTAATAAATATAAAAGCTTACCATGCATAATTGTGTAACCAATTAAATAGAGGAACATGTAAATTTGGTATACATGAACATTCTAATAGACAGGGATTGGGTTTTTTTTAGCCGGTTAGGTAGTAGTACCTTAGGAGTAGGAATAGTTTAATTAGTAGTTTAAGCATTATATTGGATTAAAACTGTTTCAAAGCTTTCATTACATGTTAAATAAGCTCATCTAAGCTTTTCAATAGCTTATTGTGAGTTGTATAGCTTGTTTCTGCCTAATTCTGTTCACTTATACATGGTCAACGAAAGTCAACGATTGTTCAATGATGGTATTCTGGGTAATTGGATGGTGGTAGATGGTGTTTCTGTGTGGTTTTTGCCTATCTAAAGATAGGCCTTGTATCAAATGTATCCCTCTGTTCAGCTGAGGGTAATTTAGTAAGTCTTCATTTTACATTTTCAATCATTTAAGCTTATTTTTAAAGTTAGTAGTAGTTAGATCTGGTTGATTGCTTGTTTATTGAATTCATTGTTGCTATTTGATTATATTCTAGTAGTCCTTGTGGAATTTGAAGTAGTTAGTTCAATTAAATTTCTATTTCATTAAATCTGTCTTGTTTCTCTTAGGGCACGTTTGGTAGTATGTTATATTGAAGTAGTATGTTATATTGATCATCAGAAAATGGCACAACATCATGCATCAAAGTGTCTTCGGACGGCTCTTCAGAGGGATCCGACTCTGCATCATGCCCGAATGCCGGAGAAATCTCAGGTACCATAGTAACATCTTCAGTTGGATCCAAATCCGTTACTCGTCTAGGTACTGCCATGACGTCAGGTACAATCGCGACGTTTTCCAGATCCGACGTAAGAGTAATAGAATGAGGAGGAGAAGCCATAGCTTTGTAACCACCCGGTATGTATGAATATTCCACTATATAACTAAACAATTAACAATAAACCATGTATTAAACAATTAGGTCGTGGCACGAAAGACTCTGGGTAAGTTTTGTGAAAATTTGGTTATAGTTCAATATTTGAAAACATTTGGTTCTCTATAACCATGAGCTCTAATACCAATCTGTAACACCCCCGTTTTTGACATACGCAGCGGAATATCAGTTTGGGGTATTACTTCATGGTTCACAGTCATGAGAATAGAAAACGACTCGAAAAGAGACGTTTTAAATAAAATTGTTATCCTTCAATTATTTAAATCAGAGTACATAATATAGGTCCCAGAGGGAGGTTCGGAAAATATGTTATAAAAGATACATTATTCATTGAATGATAACAACGTGGACACTCTTATTATAAAAAGAAAGTCCATAGCCACTCCGTGCCGATAGCCATACTCCTAGTTACCTGAGATAAACATGCTTAAAAAGTCAACACAAAGGTTGAGTGAATCTATAGTGTTTAAAGTAATATCCAGTTTTGAACACAAGATAAATAGTAAAGAAATCAGTTCATTCGTAATTCGGCATATTGCACTAAACCTCATGACACGCAATGCGTTGACAGTTTCCAGTCTCACTAACATAATTAAATGGTAGTGGTTTGCCCCCGAGTTTAAGAAATCAAATATAATGCATCTGTCTAACCGGCTACCACGAAGATATCCATCCGATTAGTACAAATGGGTCGTCAGGCCAATAGATCTATTCACTATATTCGCGCTCACCCTGCGGGTGACTAATGGTGCATGATATGAGGGTCTTTCAATAATAAATACAATCATTATAAGGGACAGTTAGCCTAGTGCAATAACAATCAGGAAAATACTTGTGTTCGGTTTGATAGCATGTATCTCCCCACATATTTGGAAAACGTATAAAGGAAAAGTGGGACTATAAACTCACCTGAAAGTCTGGATAGAAAACAAAGTTTAAATAAAGTTGATAAACGTCTCCGGCTTGCAACCTGGGTTAGTTATGTCAAGTTTTCAGTAACTACTTCTGAACATATAAGTTTTAATATTCGTTCCGTTTGTTCGTTAAATAGATATTTCGTTCGTTCGTTATCGGGATATACATATTTTTATTTATTAGTTTTTATAAATTTTATTATAAATATATTTAAAATATATTAATAATAAAGTATATATATAAATTACGCTTTTTACCCTGTAGTTTCATGTATTGACAGTTTATACCCCTGAATTTTCACAAAATGACAATTTTTACCCCTGAACTTTTATAAAATTACAATTTTTACCCCTCAACTTTGGTCACATGACAATTTTTACCCCTATAGTTTTTAAAATGACACTTTTTACCCCTAGGGTTCAAGTCAACTGCATATTAAGTCCTTTTTATAATTCTGGTTTGAGTTTTGGCAAAAATTACCCCTGAGACTCTCGTCTCGTTACATACGACATCCTTATTTTATAAAAACGCTTTATACTTTTTGAAAAAGGGCAAAACTTTTTACGACTCGTTTGTAAACTTAGTTATTAGTTTATAAACTTAATTTTGACAAAAACTCAGCTCATGTTTCGAGCTCATGAGCTCGGAAATAATTTTTAAGGGTGCGTTTGTTTGTTTGGTCAAGGCAGAAACACGCGATAAAGAGAGGGCCGTATCTCATTGAATACTTAACTAAATCATTTCGTTCTTTTTCCAAAAATTAGCTAGCTTAGTGGTCTATAAGTGTGCAAAAACCTAGAATTTTTAGAGTTCATTTAAGGCCCGAATTTTAGTTTACAAACTTCATGTCTGTTGTTTACTTGACAGCAACAAAAAGAAGAAAAACAATTTGTTTTTCAATTTTTAATCTTAGGAACTAGGGATCTTTGATTGTTTTTAGTATCTATAACATGTCTAGACTATTTCTAATTTGTTTTAGGTATTATTGACTTGTAAAAATAATTTATAAAGGTGTTTGTTTGTGTTGCTCGACAAAAACCAAAAAAAAAAGAAAAGATAGGAATTTTCTAATTTTAGGTTATAACTAGTATTAGTGATTATTTATAAATGTTATTATGAGTAATTTAAGTATAGAAAATGAATTGAAAAGTGATTGGAACATACCTAGCTATTTTAGATCGAATAGCGCAAAGTGTGAGTGTAGGGTTTGGAAATGGGTTCACAAGAGCTTCCACCTTTCTTCTTTTGGCTTCTTAGGGTACTCTTGATCTTATATTGTAGCAACCGCGAATTTTCCGGGTCTTTACCTAACATTTAAGACTCAAAATAATTTATTTTAGACATTTCATAACCCGAAATTTTCAAGTTATTAAATTCCTGTAAACTCGGAGTAATCAATTATGAGAATTTATTCAAGCTATTTTTCTTTCGCATCTAAAGTTTTACTCTGTGTGAATTGAGAAACAACGAATGTTATTACCACACGCGTTCCGACACCGTGATAGTATGACATATGTCTAATAATTTAACATTGGTAATTATTAAAAATACAAGACCCGTTAAATTCACACGAGTGCATTTACTCAACAACGTTCCCATGCCTCATCTTTTTTATTTAACCATCACTCAAACAATTAGGAGTACATTTTTATAATAATACTACTACCTTTAAAAAAAAAAAAAAAAAAAGGATAAGAATAATAATACCCTACCACTACCCCACGCCTCCTCACTCTTCTCTCTCACCCTTCTGCTTCGCTTCTTCTGCTGCTCTTCTGCGTTCCTGCTTCACCACAAAGACAAAACACACATCACCATCTTGTCCTCACCTTCATGCTTATAACAAACAAGAAGCGATGACTAAGCTATGATGAAGCTTACTCCTTTTGGCTACAAGGTCGACTGGTAACAAGAAAATAAGGAGTCAACCCTCCCTCGAACCAAGTTTTTATAATCCCACCTACTCATTGGCTGCAACCCACCACTCAATCACAAATCACACCAAATATTCAAGAGAGAGAGAGAGAAGCTGCGGTGGAGTTACTAGCCGATTCGGGTTCAAGTTTTCCTTGGTTTTCGCCTTAATTCTCCTCAGATCGGCCCCCTTTCTTTGTTGTAAGGTTTTCGATTTGTCTCGTGTTCTTGTTATTAAAATAAATTGATGAATGTTATAAAAACAGTGAATCGATTATCTTGTGGGATTGAATGATTATTTGTTTTATGTTATTCAAATGGTCACATGTTGCATCACGATTAATGAATCTTGTGAATCGATCGGTTATACATTTTTGTGGGTATTGTTGTTAACGAATTATGTGTGGCAAAATAAGAATTTCGCGTGACTAAAACCGTTATTGGCTTAATGGGAGTAGTGTAATCATTTTCGCTTAATCGATAGCTTTTGTTGAGATTTCTGGTTTAAAAATCTGTTTGGCTTAAACTGATGTTGACGAGTTGAAATTTGAAACCGAGGGAGACACCTACGTGGTCTCGGTATGCTTATTTTGCTTGACATCAGTGCACTTGTTTGCTTCACGTCTATGAACATATGTTTTGAGGTCCAACTTGGTTGCGTAGTCTAAATACTCGATGTACTAGTTTGTATCAAGAGTGGTTAAAATTGGTTTGTGTCGCTTTTGGTTGAGTCGCGGTACAAAAAGAACCCACGAAGAGTGGATGATGATTTTCAGTCGAGTAGGAGCCGGGTAGTTCTCGAGTTCATTTGGTCTTGGTTATAATTTGTTGTGTTTTTATGTTGATACTGCCGTTGTTGGATGTGGAATCGGTAAACGAGTACTACTTGTGGTTGTTGTCGTTGTTGCGTTATTTTTGTGGTTTCGGTTTAACAGCCTACTAGGGTGTTCGGTTGCGTCGTCCTTATTCTCGGGTTGGTTAGTTTAAATCACTAGTCGTGGTTTCTACTAAAATTTTTGTTATAAGCAGAGTAGTGTTGTGTAGTTAGAGCGTGTTTGATTTAACCGAACCAACAAGGTGCGTTTGTTCTTTTTAGCACGGTGGGCCAAAGCCCGAATAAGAGTGAGTTGGGCTTTGTATGGGGGCTTGTAAGCCCAATGTCAATAATATAAGGGTGACTGTTTGATTATTTGTCCATTCCGAAAATGAGTCTGGTTAGAATATTAAGAGTGTTTTAAATTCCAATATAAATCGAGCTCGACAACTTTTACATTTGTCTCAAACCCAGTTCATCCTAAATCATTTTCGACACACTCCCTTCTAAACGACAACGAAAATCTCCTAATATATTTAAAAACAAATGCTACAACTATTATACGTATACATACCGCGATAAATTATAAACTACTACACGTATTTTATAAACGAATTCCAAACTAGCAATTGAAACTTAACTTTTCAAATGTTAAAAACTATAACTTTACAATTTTGTATCAACTAATGATAAAGAAATACAAAGTTCAACTTATATTCAACTATTAGTGGTATATCATGAACTTATCTTGATGTTACAAACTCGTATACTCGAAAATAATATAACACGGTCTATTTTTATTCGTGACGTTTGGTCACCACGTACAAACCAAAACATGTACAAGGGTCATGTCCGATTTTCTAAAATCCTACACTTATGGATAACTTGCAAAGCTAATTAAAATATGAACTCTTTTCATACACTATTACAAGAAAAATAGGAATGCTACACAATTTTATTAATGAATATCTAGCTATACTTCTAAACGACTTCATTATTTTTTGTATTCGTCTTTTGGTTATTTTCGAACCAAAGACATTTCGTCTTCGATATCTTGTTCGACGTACGATCACACACTTCCAAGAGCCAATACTTAGGAAACTATTTTTCAAACTTAAGTGCTGCCACACAAGCGATAATAACATAAACGATTTGAAAACTTTTAAACTTATTTACGTTCATCGAGTCTCAAATCAGAACTGCAACTAAATTATGCCATACTAATCTAGGTCACTCGTTGGAGTTACTACACACCATTTGATTCTATTGCATTCAGATTTCCATTATACTGAGGTGAGTTCTCGTAGCCCCTTTTTTTTATTATGTTTTTCCTTGGGGGAAAATGGTACTCAATTGATATTTTAACTGTTTTCATGTTTTTGGACATTATGTGTGATGATGCAATTATATGCTGTGACGTGTTTGTTTTGTGATTACTTGACTGCGCCACTGTTAACTCTCTGTTGAGAGCCTACGTGTTATAGGTTCAGTTTGTGTAACTGTTAACTCTCTGTTGAGAGCCTACGTGTTGATAGATCTATCGGGGTAGCTCCCCACGTGATATTGGTTATGAGTATGATGGACATTATAGGTTCAGTTGGCGCGACACTATTACTGTTTGGATAACGTGCTTGTAATTGGTATTCATGTGCACTATTGTCCTACGCTATTATTCACAGCTTCGTGGTTTAACTTTTAAACCTACGAGCTCACCAACATTATGTTGACATTTTCGAGTACCATTTTCAGGTGTTTTTGAAGCTGCTTAGAAGGTAGAGTATTGACTGGCTTAGCAAGACTTAAGACAAGACCCTCCCGGGTTATATCTCGTGGAGTTGCATTTGATATTCCTTAGTGACGTTGTTTAAATTTTGAGACTTATGTTTATTTTGGATCTTTGTACCAATCCCGGTTGTGGGAGTTTGCGACTATTATCTATTGTATGATATGCATGTAGTGTTTCTCTTTTGTGACACCTTGTGTTCTTAACTATGAAGTCATACCCCGTAAATGCCATTCCGCTGCGCCATTTTTGGGGTGTGACAGATTGGTATCAGAGGCAAGGTTATAGAGAATTAGGTGGTTTAACCTAGACTATAACCTAAGAATCCTCATATAGTTTGCATTATAGGAACTACGTGTGCGATTATGTGTATAGTATGACACGAAGTGATGATGATAAGTAAATGCAGCATGATGATATCCTAAAAACGCCTGGCCAATGTTTTTACGATAACATGATGCGGCATAGACTTATCAAATTCATGGATTGTCAGATAGGAAGTTGAGTGTAGTAGTACAACGCGTATATCGACCCATCCTACCTACCTCATACCCAACGTCTACCAATGTCCTACTTTGTAGAATCATGCCTCCAAGAATGTCGACCCGAGTTAACCGAGGCATTCCACCATCGAGGGGTGGAAGGACTAGTGGGCGAGGAGGTAGAGCAGGTGGTCGTGAAACCGAGAACAACGACAACGGCAATGTGAATCCCGACCTTTCTGCCATGATCGCCGAGCAACTACAAGCATTTCTACCCACTCTCGTCACCCAAGTTGGCGATCACATCAGTAACCTAGGAAAAAACGGAAGCGGGAATGATCATGCAGACAATGGCATTGGTAGTGACCACAACAACAATGACAAAAAAAACAATAGTGGCAAGGGATGTTCGTACAAGGAGTTTACAGCATGCAAACCAGTGGACTTTGATGGCAATGGAGGAGCGTTGGTGTACACAAGATGGATTGAGAAAATGGAGGCAGTAATGGACATAAGTGAATGTGCAGCTCACCAGAGAGTGAAGTACGCTGCAAGCTCTTTCACGGGAAAGGCTCTGACCTAGTGGAACACGCAAATCCAGGCCAGAGGAAGAGAATCCGCCATGGGAATGAGTTGGGATGACCTTAAGGCATTACTAAAGGAGGAGTGTTGCCCAAACAATGAGATGCAGAAGCTAGAGCATTAGTTCTACAACCATGCTATGGTAGGTGCTGGTCATGCAGCATATACAGATCGATTCCATGAGCTTGCTAGACTGGTACCTCATATGGTCACTCCTGAATCCAAGAGAATTGAGAGAGACATCTATGGTTTGGTCCCTGAGATTCGCGGGATGGTGAAAGCGACTGAGCCCCCTACCCTTCAGAGCGCGATACTGAAATCTGCAACCTTAACGGATGAAATGGTTAGGAATGGGACTATGTCCAAGAGCGGTGATAAGAGGAAGATCGTGAGCGAGACAAGTAAACAAGGAGGTGCAAATGATGAAAATAAGAAGGCGAAATGGGGAAAAGGATTTATGGCAACGAGCTCGGGCCGTAAGGGATATGAAGATCCTCACCCTAAGTGTACTAAATGTAACTACCACCACCTGGAGACTAAACCCTGCCTAGTGTGTTTCAGCTGCAATCAGGCTGGTCACATTGCAAGAGATTGTCGAGCAGTAGCCATGCAGGCGACTCCAATTAATGTCATCTACCCAAGGACATGTTTTGAGTGCGGGAGCCCGGATCATTTCCGAAACACGTGTCCTAAGCTGAATAGGGCACAGAGGTAAGTGCAGAATAAACAGAATCAGGCCTTAGTGACTAATGAAAACACTGGAAACAATGGCAACCCAACTCGTGGGCGAGTATTTGTGATGAACGCTGAAGAAGGACGCCAGGACCCGAACCTCGTGACGGGTATGTTCTCCTTAAACGGATATTAGACTATCATACTGTTTGATTCCGACGTCGATTATAGATTTGTTTCCACTTAGTTCATGCCTCTGTTAAAGGTGAAGCCTAGTGTCCTAGCTCTTAGCTATGAGATTGATATAGCGTATGACCAAAAAGGTAGAAACCGATAAGATGGCTCAAATCTTCACCACCTGGTGGTAAGATTCTTGGAGTGCTGAAATGCCACCCGTTTATTTTTGAGCAACCCCAAACTAAAGTTTTTCTTTTTCTTCAAAAAAATAAAAATAAATAAATAAAAATAAAATAAGCTTTTAACAACTTTTAACTTAATTTCATGTCAGTTCTTGTTTGATGAGATGTGAGATTAAGTTTAAAGTTGCTACTTAGCTTAAAATTTTTAAATGATTTTGCTCAAGAATGAACGAGGCATTTCATGAAGCCTAATCACTCGATAGTTACTACAAAACCGCCTATTTCATTTCGCCTACTAGAACGAGCAGAAACCCAAAGATACCTCGTGTGCTTAAGACTTCCCTAGAGTACTTCGTAAATACCTTGAAGAATTGAGATACGTATAAACTTAACTCCCGGAGCGGCACAAATTTCATGATACGCGATACTTCTCAAGGAAAGATTTCGAACCTGAATATTGATGTGTGCGATGTGTCGTTGCGGTTTAGCAGTTTTAATGCCTACTCAAGTTTTAAATTTATATTTAGCCGACTTATCAATAACACACACACTTAACGAGCAGTGTACCCGGTCAGTATGAATATAATGGTAAGTAGAGTGTCGATCACTAAGAGTGGAACGTATTATCTAGTTATTCTAATCAGTATTTTAATATATTAAGTTAGCTATACAATCTAATCTAACGCAAGGGGGTTCAGCCTGAGAGACTGGCACGATTTTGTTGCAATTAAATAATAAACTAAACCAATAGGCACGAATCAGCAAGTAGCACACACGTACACAGATAAATACTCGAGACAATAAGAGGGCTGTCCTTAAGATAAGTAGTTTGTCACTTGTTTTATTGCTAGTGTTATATGAAGTGTATAGTTCGATGCAACGCACCGAGATTAAGTCCTTTCTCGTTGGTTCTAATCTTATCGGCGAGTAAACCCTTAATGATTACTTATGACTATCCCGTTTACCTTTCTCCTACTTTTCTACAGACCATAGAATACATAGGCATCTAATAAACAGGCGAGGGCAGAGGCATGGCGACCCGATCAACGCTCAGCTAGCCACAGAGGTTATCAATGCACTAATAAAAGTCACCAATGACACAAACATATAAACTTTAATTGATGAGAAAGTAGTTTTAAGGGAGTGCAACCTTTCCGTTGTCACGTTACACAAGCCACCAATCTTGATGAATTAAAGTTTACTAACACAATAAAACAAAACTACTTAATGAATTAAACATATGCAGCACCTTCTTACAGCTCTTGTATCTTTGATTTGGGTGTGTCTTGTGCTGCTACCTTGACTGAATTCGTCCTAGGTTTCTGGTCTTCGGTCTTCGGTTCTAATATATTTCGTGGAACCCTTAATTCGTCTGGTCTTTGGGGTATTTATAGTTTCTGTCTGAGGGTGAGATGCGGCGCATTTTGTAAGTAGATGCGGCGCATGTACTTAACTTCGCGTGGGGTCCAAGATTATAATATTCAGGAATATTCGTACACCGCCAGTAGATGCGGCGTATCTTCATCTTTAGATGCGGCGCATGTCCTCTTGTATCTTGGATCGTATCTGGTGAGATCTTGATAGTGATGCGGCGCATATCATGAGTGAGATGCGGCGTATCTGGAGCAGATTTGACTTGATCTTGTCCATTTCAGTAGACTGTTCACTTTATGCATGTTTTGCTCCATAATTAGTCCAAAATCGCCAAGTTTCACCAAATGCTTGTTTTCAACTGAGAATTACAAAAGTAAACGATTAAGTATCAATCCTCATACATAATATAGTAAAACAAGTCAAATTAATAGGATAAATGATGGTAATAAAATGTACTTATTTGAGTTCATCAAATATCCCCCCACTTGAACTTTACTTGTCCCCAAGTAAACCTTAGATTAAAACTTATGAAAATGTATCCTAAAGATGTTAGGATTTATTTTTTATATTTAAGCATGTATTCGTCTTTTGTCATAATCACACAACTAAACACTTAACGAATTAGAAGTAAAATAAAATATTTGATAAAAGCAAATCTAATCGTTTAACTGTCCAGTCGCGACGAATATTCTATCATAAGCTTGGCAAGTATACACATCTCCACCACTAAAGCCAAGAAATAACAAGTCTAAAGCGGTAAAAAGGGTTTTTAGGCTTAAGGGTTAATTATTCTTAATCTCCATCGATCTCAAATTCCAGAAAAGGCGACAAAATCACAAATACATGATCGAATCCACGAACACGATACTTGCAATTGCTCAAATCCTTAACTCGAATAGGCTAAAGATAGGTCCAAACTTCACCAATAATAATATATCAAAAAGGGCGACAAAATCATAAATACATAGCCGAATCCACGACTACGATACTTAAGATTGCTCAAATCCCTAATCTCAATAAATCAAAGGTTTGGTTGGATAAAGAATAGTAGGGTATGGATAATATTTGGAATATAAATTGGTGTAAAAAAAAAAAAAAAACCAAAAAAACAAATAAATTAAAATCCTAAGTGTGGTTAATCACTATCCCAACCATCCCATGAATAAGACTCATATCATTGAATAACTCACGCTTTAACACTTGAAACACACGCTTTAGGTAGACACGAATTATACTCAACAAGATCTTAATCAAATAATTATCCTTAGTTGACGTTCCCATAACTGCCAACTCCCATTCAATCCATAAATATATAACAACAAGTGGTGACATCGACCACTTACATAACTTTACATCATTGGTTTAATCAAACATCCAACTTTTCTTTTTCTTTTTCTTTTCTCTTTTTTTTTTCGATTTTTTTTTTTTTTTTTTTTTTTTTTTTTTTTTTTTTTTTTTTTTTTTAACATAACATAGATGTGTAAAATTTCACCACATCACTATAATGATAATTCTGGATAATTTTTCCATACTTTTCATACTTCAGAAATAACGGTAATAGTGAAAGTAGTAAACACACGAAAAATAAACTCAAAAATATACAATATTTACTTTCACTCCAATTGCATTGTGCAATTTCCCGACCTAACCATAGATAATGAATTACGCACGCGAACACAGGTAATGTAAGGAAACACACTTTGCCTATAGCAATTAACCAACCACGGATTCTAATCTACAGGGTAGGCTAAGGTGTAAGGGTGTAACGAAACATTTTAAACAAAGGTGTAAGAAACGAAAGGAATGGCTCTGAGTGTTTTTCTAGGGGTATCTTACTCTAAAAATGAGAGTAACAAAGGGTTTATACGGGGGTTAACTAACCAGTGTAGTTAGCTAATATCACATAACATATAAGGCTATTTGGGTGTAATCCTAGAAATTTACCAATTTAGACAAGTCATTCCAATTATATAAATAATACTTATTATGGTGGTCTCGAATAGCATACAAGCCAAGTTCTAAAGTTTACAAGTCACCGGCACACTCATAGATTTGTGAATTTTGAAAAATCACAATTTTTGAAAATAACGTCTTGTGTGCAGCTATGCAACTTAGACTTTAAACAAAAACATGCTAAAAATTTTAAATTTTGATATATTAAGCACATTTTAAGCATATTTTGAAAAGTTTAAGGACAAGTAAATGTTAAGTGTTCTAATTCTCCAATCCCCCCACTTAAGTTAAACAACGTCCTCATTGTTTGTAATAAAGGTTAAAAACTGGAAAATAAAAGAATTAGAACAGAAAAACTCCCCTGAGATTTGCTCGGTATGATCCTCCATTAGTATTTGAGCAAAAATCATCTTCCTTGTGGATTAGAACGTTTAAGCTTCATAATTATGTATCCACAGGAAATGCAGGAATCTACAATACCACCAAGGCTTCAAAACACACCTAAGGTAAGAAAGGTTCAACTTGCATAACACATTAGTAGTTAGGTAAAAATAAAACATAAAAATTAAAATGAAAATCATCAGGTCAGTCGATGCGCCGTATCTTATGGAAAAAGATACGCCGTATCGAGCCTGGAATAATTACGGATCAGAATAAAAGATGCGCCGCATCCTTAACCAGGGATGCGCCGCATTGAAAATAAACTGATAAAAAGTTTTAAATTCGAAAAATAAAAAATGCAGAAAAATAAAATAAAGATATGACCATTGCAGGAGATGCGTCGCATCTCAGAATTGAGATGCGCCGTATCCTCAGCGGCCTGACTGACTCGACACAAACAGAAAATTAAAAAGATAAATCCGGGTTGTCTCCCGGTAAGCACTTGTCTTTATTCCAGAGTCTTCAAGTTAGACTCACGTTCAGCTCTTCATTCCCGATCATTGACTCCCACATTGCTTACGTAGGATCCATTTAGCAACTAATTTGTCATGTATATATTCAGGTCCCAATTTCAACACTCCATTGTAGAATCCTTCCATCAATTGATATGGGTACTCGATCCCTCTCTTATTGTCATCATCACTAATAAAAAGGAAGGGAGAAAATTTGTAGCAGATCCTACTAGTAGCATGTTTAAATCCAGGATGAGTTCGGGGCATCATATAAGTGATAACGTCGCTTCCACATTGAAAGGTGATCTTTCCTTCAAATCGTTTTGCATTAATAGTGATCTCCCTACAAAATGGTTTTCCAACAATCACGTCATCCATATTGCTGTCACAATAGGCATTCATGTCTTCAACAACGGCGAACTCAGTTACAATAGTAAAGCGTCCCACGAATATCGGGACATTAATGAAGGCACCAACTACATTCTTTCCCTTATACTCCACTTTATTTCTCATAATGGAATTGTAAAACCTTCTTGACATGACATTGATTGGTAAAATAGGAAAGAAATTGGCGTCAATACACTTGTACCCAATCATGCATGTGAATTGCAAATTGTAAGCACAATCGGCGTGGATCCTTCTACCGTAATCCCAAGAACCATCATATCCCTCAAATTCATCGTAATTCCTAGTAGTAATAGCGTTGACCTTTGGACTATCTAGGATTTCTCCATCTTCCAGCTCAGATTCCGCATCATCCATGAACAGGTCATTGGATTCTAATGGTCCATTAAGGTCATTAAGTTCAATGTAGTCCCCATTGTAATGTTCGGGTGATTTTTCATGCACTAATACTTCATTCATAAAATTGGCTTCGAAGTCTAAGTCAATCAGTTCTCCGAACCCTCCCATTATCCTTCTGAAACAATCACGAAAAGCATCAGTAGGATTTGTTCGCTAGAAGAGAAATTAATGAATATAGAAACGGATATATGAATACAAATAGCTGATATCTGCAGACGATGCGCCGTATTCAAAAAGTTGGATACGCCGTATCTTATAATCGTTGAAATTTAATCAGACTTAATTCAGAAAATAGATACGCCGCTTTAGAAATTCGAATGCGCCGTATCTGTTTTAATTATCAAAAATCGATATACTTATTAAAATTAAATGCGTCGTATTAACAAAAGTTAATGCGTCGTATTTTCGTTACGTTTCAAAATCTAAGATTTTTGATTCAGAGGATGTGCCGTATCGATAAAAATCGATACGCCGTATCTGTTTAATAATTCGCAAACAGTTTTTAATTAAAATAATAGATACGCCGTATCTGCTAAAGCAGATGCGTCGTATCGCGTTAACGTTTAGAAAATTTTTTTATTAAAAACAAATACGCCGTATCTTGGGGAAAAGATGCGTCGTATCACTTTATCGCTTAGAAAAATTTTCTTGTTAAAAACAGATACGCCGTATCTTGGGGAAAAGATGCGTCGTATCGAATTAATTAAACACGTTGTATTTTATAAAAATTGAACGCAATACGCCGTATCTGAAAAATCAGATGCGCCGTATCGTTCGATTTAGCTCAGTACAACGATAGCAGAAAACAAAAAATACGAAAAATTAAAACAAATAAAAAACACACAAAAATAAACACAAATAAAAGCAAACAAATAACACACAAAAACAGAAAATATGCAAGATATTACAATGAATGCAAATTAATCTAATACACAACAAAATTAGCGGTTAGTTAAAAAAAATTAGAAACCTAATTAAAATACTAATCAAATTAACAGATAATAACAATTCACTCCCCGGCAGCGGCGCCAAAAACTTGATGCGTGCGATGTGTCGTTGCGGTTTAGCAGTTTTAATGCCTACTCAAGTTTTAAATTTATATTTAGCCGACTTATCAATAACACACACACTTAACGAGCAGTGTACCCGGTCAGTATGAATATAATGGTAAGTAGAGTGTCGATCACTAAGAGTGGAACGTATTATCTAGTTATTCTAATCAGTATTTTAATATATTAAGTTAGCTATACAATCTAATCTAACGCAAGGGGGTTCAGCCTGAGAGACTGGCACGATTTTGTTGCAATTAAATAATAAACTAAACCAATAGGCACGAATCAGCAAGTAGCACACACGTACACAGATAAATACTCGAGACAATAAGAGGGCTGTCCTTAAGATAAGTAGTTTGTCACTTGTTTTATTGCTAGTGTTATATGAAGTGTATAGTTCGATGCAACGCACCGAGATTAAGTCCTTTCTCGTTGGTTCTAATCTTATCGGCGAGTAAACCCTTAATGATTACTTATGACTATCCCGTTTACCTTTCTCCTACTTTTCTACAGACCATAGAATACATAGGCATCTAATAAACAGGCGAGGGCAGAGGCATGGCGACCCGATCAACGCTCAGCTAGCCACAGAGGTTATCAATGCACTAATAAAAGTCACCAATGACACAAACATATAAACTTTAATTGATGAGAAAGTAGTTTTAAGGGAGTGCAACCTTTCCGTTGTCACGTTACACAAGCCACCAATCTTGATGAATTAAAGTTTACTAACACAATAAAACAAAACTACTTAATGAATTAAACATATGCAGCACCTTCTTACAGCTCTTGTATCTTTGATTTGGGTGTGTCTTGTGCTGCTACCTTGACTGAATTCGTCCTAGGTTTTTGGTCTTCGGTCTTCGGTTCTAATATATGTCGTGGAACCCTTAATTCGTCTGGTCTTTGGGGTATTTATAGTTTCTGTCTGAGGGTGAGATGCGGCGCATTTTGTAAGTAGATGCGGCGCATGTACTTAACTTCGCGTGGGGTCCAAGATTATAATATTCAGGAATATTCGTACACCGCCAGTAGATGCGGCGTATCTTCATCTTTAGATGCGGCGCATGTCCTCTTGTATCTTGGATCGTATCTGGTGAGTTCTTGATAGTGATGCGGCGCATATCATGAGTGAGATGCGGCGCATCTGGAGCAGATTTGACTTGATCTTGTCCATTTCAGTAGACTGTTCACTTTATGCATGTTTTGCTCCATAATTAGTCCAAAATCGCCAAGTTTCACCAAATGCTTGTTTTCAACTGAGAATTACAAAAGTAAACGATTAAGTATCAATCCTCATACATAATATAGTAAAACAAGTCAAATTAATAGGATAAATGATGGTAATAAAATGTACTTATTTGAGTTCATCAAATATCATTAGTTGAGAGTGCACAAGACTGACAACCCTAAAACCACATTCAGGACGATATAAAGGCATTTCGAGTTTTCAGGATAAGTCCTTTGGTTTGATCAAATCCTCCGTAGTGTTCAAGATAGGAAATCCAATTAGAGCGACATACATGAAAAGTGACTTACCTATTATATTAAATCATGACAAACGGCTCACATCGCAATTTTGATAAAAACTATAGGACGCGTTAGGAACACAGTTGGAGTAGAGTACGACCTACCATTCCTAGACCGATGGTCAGGGTGAGCATACTATCCGACATTAGGAGATATACTTAGGGCATGCACTATTGATTTTGGAGGAAACAGGAATGCACATCCCCCTTAGTTGAACCTTCTCCTTGGTATCTACTAGTTGTTTATTTGAAAGCGATCCAAAAATTGAGCCAATCCTTCAAAAAATTTGAGTTTCTTTTCTTACAACTTGATATTTAACTTAATTTCATGACAGTTCTTGTTTGATGAGTTGTGAAGTTAAGTTAGATTCAAGTTGTTACGTAGTTTAAGGTTAGGTCCAACTTGTTGCTCAGCTTAATCTCATGACAGTTCTTGTTTGATGAGTTGTGAGATTAAGCTGAAAACAAGTTGTTACTGGGCTTAAACTTGTGGTTTAGCTTAATTTCATGACAGTTCTTGTTTGATGAGTTGTGAAGTTAAGTTAGATTCAAGTTGTTACGTAGTTTAAGGTTAGGTCCAACTTGCTGCTCAGCTTAATCTCATGACAGTTCTTGTTTGATGAGTTGTGAGATTAAGCTGAAAACAAGTTGTTACTGGGATTAAACTTGTGGTTTAGCTTAACCTCATGACAGTTCTTGTTTGATGAGTTATGGGGTTAAGTTAGAATTCAGTTGAGGCTCAACTTAAACTACCGAAAAGATGCCTAAGGTTTTTGACGGCTTTACTCAAGGACGGGAAAGCTTGCCTTGCTGTGTGATTATTATGTGGTTTCATTTGTGTGATTTCTAGAGGTTAGGAAGTATTGATAGTACCAATTGGGAAGTAGCACCTGGTACTATTTGGATTGACACCCACACCCTTACCTTCCTGTGTGCAACCAAATCGAAGGGTGAATACTGTCCGATCAAGCTCAGACCCTTAGTCAATTTAATTTTGAGGACAAAATTCTGTTAACGGGGGTAGACTGTAGCAACCGCGAATTTTCCGGGTCTTTACCTAACATTTAAGACTCAAAATAATTTAATTATGAGAATTTATTCAAGCTATTTTTCTTTCGCATCTAAAGTTTTACTATGTGTGAATTGAGAAACAACGAATGTTATTACCAAACGAATAATGTGGCAAAACACACGTTCCATTTTTACTGGAACCACACGCGTTCCTACACCGTGATAGTATGGCATATGTCTAATAATTTAACATTGGTAATTATTAAAAATACGAGACCCGTTAAATTCACACGAGTGCATTTAATCAACAACGTTCCCACACCTCATCTTTTTTATTTAACCATCACTCAAACAATTAGGAGTACATTTTTATAATAATACTACTACCTTTAAAAAAAAAAAAAAAAAAAAAAGGATAAGAATAATAATACCCTACCACTACCCCACGCCTCCTCACTCTTCTTTCTCACCCTTCTGCTTCGCTTCTTCTGCTGCTCTTCTGCGTTCCTGCTTCACCACAAAGACAAAACGCACATCACCATCTTGTCCTCACCTTCATGCTTATAACAAACAAGAAGCGATGACTAAGCTATGATGAAGCTTATTCCTTTTGGCTACAAGGTCGACTGGTAACAAGAAAATAAGGAGTCAACCCTCCCTCGAACCAAGTTTTTATAATCCCACCTACTCATTGGCTGCAACCCACCACTCAATCACAAATCACACCAAATATTCAAGAGAGAGAGAGAGAGAAGCTGCGGTGGAGTTACTAGCCGATTCGGGTTTAAGTTTTCCTTGGTTTTTGCCTTAATTCTCCTCAGATCGGCCCCCCTTTCTTTGTTTTAAGGTTTTCGATTTGTCTCGTGTTCTTGTTATTAAAATAAATTGATGAATGTTATAAAAACAGTGAATCGATTATCTTGTGGGATTGAATGATTATTTATTTTATGTTATTCAAATGGTCACATGTTGCATCACGATTAATGAATCTTGTGAATCGATTGGTTATACATTTTTGTGGGTATTGTTGTTAACGAATTATGTGTGGCAAAATAAGAATTTCGCGTGACTAAAACCGTTATTGGCTTAATGGGAGTAGTGTAATCATTTTCGCTTAATCGATAGCTTTTGTTGAGATTTCTGGTTTAAAAATCTGTTTGGCTTAAACTGATGTTGACGAGTTGAAATTTGAAACCGAGGGAGACACCTACGTGGTCTCGGTATGCTTATTTTGCTTGACATCAGTGCACTTGTTTGCTTCACGTCTATGAACATATGTTTTGAGGTCCAACTTGGTTGCGTAGTCTAAATACTCGATGTACTAGTTTGTATCAAGAGTGGTTAAAAATGGTTTGTGTCGCTTTTGGTTGAGTCGCGGTACAAAAAGAACCCACGAAGAGTGGGTGATGATTTTCAGTCGAGTAGGAGCCGGGTAGTTCTCGAGTTCATTTGGTCTTGGTTATAATTTGTTGTGTTTTTATGTTGATACTGCCGTTGTTGGATGTGGAATCGGTAAACGAGTACTACTTGTGGTTGTTGTCGTTGTTGCGTTATTTTTGTGGTTTCGGTTTAACAGCCTACTAGGGTGTTCGGTTGCGTCGTCCTTATTCTCGGGTTGGTTAGTTTAAATCACTAGTCGTGGTTTCTACTAAAATTTTTGTTATAAGCAGAGTAGTGTTGTGTAGTTAGAGCGTGTTTGATTTAACCGAACCAACAAGGTGCGTTTGTTCTTTTTAGCACGGTGGGCCAAAGCCCGAATAAGAGTGAGTTGGGCTTTGTATGGGGGCTTGTAAGCCCAATGTCAATAATATAAGGGTGACTGTTTGATTATTTGTCCATTCCGAAAATGAGTCTGGTTAGAATAGTAAGAGTGTTTTAAATTCCAATATAAATCGAGCTCGACAACTTTTACATTTGTCTCAAACCCAGTTCATCCTAAATCATTTTCGACACACTCCCTTCTAAACGACAACGAAAATCTCCTAATATATTTAAAAACAAATGCTACAACTATTATACGTATACATACCGCGATAAATTATAAACTACTACACGTATTTTATAAACGAATTCCAAACTAGCAATTGAAACTTAACTTTTCAAATGTTAAAAACTATAACTTTACAATTTTGTATCAACTAATGATAAAGAAATACAAAGTTCAACTTATACTCAACTATTAGTGGTATATCATGAACTTATCTTGATGTTACAAACTCGTATACTTGAAAATAATATAACACGGTCTATTTTTATTCGTGACGTTTGGTCACCACGTACAAACCAAAACATGTACAAGGGTCATGTCCGATTTTTTAAAATCCTACACTTATGGATAACTTGCAAAGCTAATTAAAATATGAACTCTTTTCATACACTATTACAAGAAAAATAGGAATGCTACACAATTTTATTAATGAATATCTAGCTATACTTCTAAACGACTTCATTATTTTCCGTATTCGTCTTTTGGTTATTTTCGAACCAAAGACATTTCGTCTTCGATATCTTGTTCGACGTACGATCACACACTTCCAAGAGCCAATACTTAGGAAACTATTTTTCAAACTTAAGTGCTGCCACACAAGCGATAATAACATAAACGATTTGAAAACTTTTAAACTTATTTACGTTCAACGAGTCTCAAATCAGAACTGCAACTAAATTATGCCATACTAATCTAGGTCACTCATTGGAGTTACTACACACCATTTGATTCTATTGCATTCAGATTTCCATTATACTGAGGTGAGTTCTCGTAGCCCCTTTTTTTATTATGTTTTTCCTTGGGGGAAAATGGTACTCAATTGATATTTTAACTGTTTTCATGCTGTGATTATACTGTTTTCATGTTTTTGGACATTATGTGTGATGATGCAATTATATGTTGTGACGTGTTTGTTTTGTGATTACTTGACTGCGCCACTGTTAACTCTCTGTTGAGAGCCTACGTGTTATAGGTTCAGTTTGTGTAACTGTTAACTCTCTGTTGAGAGCCTACGTGTTGATAGATCTATCGGGGTAGCTCCCCACGTGATATTGGTTATGAGTATGATGGACATTATAGGTTCAGTTGGCGCGACACTATTGTTTGGATAACGTGCTTGTAATTGGTATTCATGTGCACTATTGTCCTACGCTATTATTCACAGCTTCGTGGTTTAACTTTTAAACCTACGAGCTCACCAACATTATGTTGACGTTTTTGAGTACCATTTTCAGGTGTTTTTGAAGCTGCTTAGAAGGTAGAGTATTGACTGGCTTAGCAAGACTTAAGACAAGACCCTCCCGGGTTATATCTCGTGGAGTTGCATTTGATATTCCTTAGTGACGTTGTTTAAATTTTGAGACTTATGTTTATTTTGGATCTTTGTACCAATCCCGGTTGTGGGAGTTTGCGACTATTATCTATTGTATGATATGCATGTAGTGTTTCTCTGTTGTGACACCTTGTGTTCTTAACTATGAAGTCATACCCCGTAAATGCCATTCCGCTGCGCCATTTTTGGGGTGTGACATATATGGAGGCTGTGGAATCAGAAGTATGGATGTATGTGGCTGTATAGGGTATGTCGAGTGAGTTGTGGGACAAAAAGGTGAAGTAAGGGTCGAGTATTTATAGAAGGGGAGTGCTAGGGTTTCTAAACCCTTCTAGGGTTTGTATTGGGAGGTCATGAGGAGGTCTTGGGTGATGTGTGAGGCCAATTGTGGCGCCACATAGATAGGAGGGGGAAAGTGAGATGTGTAAGTTTCCCTATCATACATGTGTGTCATTCTAGAAGGAGGGGGGGTGTGGAAGTGTAGGGTTTTGCCATTTGGATCCTTAAGGTTTAAGAAAATGGAACATGGTTTGTGTTTTAGTTCATTTCGAACCAATCTAGGGTTACTAGAAACAATTTGGTTCGACTAGGGCTTAAAGGAGTTGTACACTAGGCTTTAGGGTATGGTACTTTAGGGGTTTGAGTTTAGTTAGGGTTCCTAGGGTTTAAGGATTATTTAGAAATAAATTTTAAGGTTATCTATATATATTAAACATATATCGAACTATATAGATTAAGAGAAAATTAATTTTGTGCATTGAGATGTTGTACTTTAGGCTTAGGAAGGTTGTACTAGGGTTTAGGAAATAAGAAAAATATAATTTTAATAATTACTTAATTTTTATATAAATTTTATTAAAGTTTCAAGGTAATTAAATAAGTTTTTAAGTTTTTATGCATTAGAGGGTTGTACTATGGGTTTGAGGGTTTGTACATTTATTTTATAAATTAATAAACTTATTTAAAAATTATTATGTGAAATTATTACAATTTATGCCTTTGAAATAATTATTATTAAGATTTATATAAGGTTTTTGTAAATAATTAGTTTGTATGCATTAAAGACTTGTACCTTAGTTTAGAAGACTTGTACATATATATTTTGTAAAAATATTAATTAGGGTTTGTGAATTTATTACATATAATAACAGTTTTGTGAAATTAGATTTTTATCGGGAGTTATAATGGAATTAGGGTTTCTGTGCTTTAGTGACTTGTACATTACTCAAATAAATTGTATTGTAGTATTTCTAGGGTTTCGTTATTTTTATATGTTGCTATGGTGGTTTAGGGTTTTATAAAAACTCTTATTAAATAAGAAACGTTCAGTTTTAAATGTACGTTAACGAAATAACGTAAAGTGGTAAATGGGATCTCATAAAGTTTTAGGTCAAAGATGTTGAAATACTAAATCAGTTGAGGTTGGGTTGCAAGCACGTTTATCAGGAATATAATTTATGTCACCTAAGTTAAGAATTTTAATCAGATAATAAATAAATAAATAAATAAAATTTCTACGTGAAAAAATGATAAGTACTAGATAATTATATAGGGAAATCTTACAGTGGTTACATTAACCAAAGACTTGTTCTCAGGCATTGGAAGAAGAGAATACTGGTGTCTGCAAAATTAAAGAAACAATGCAGAGTGCAAATGCATTTTTTCAGAAATGATGCACGTGGTTGGGTCCATCATATTTAAAGTGACATGGTACTAAGACTATTCTACTATTTTAAGCATTTTCGATACGTTAAATAAAAAAATCTTCCTAAGTAGAGTATCAGATATAAGTACGATCAAAATCACAGGTGCTGAAGTAACTTACACAAATGACTTGGCACCGTCTATAATTTCACAAATATACACATCATTTGGAAAAATCTGAAAAAGCGAGCATCAAAAGTCAAAAAACACAAAATGGTATAGGTAAAGCAGAAAAAAAGAAGATTTTGTTTACAAATAGGTGGCCATTATACCTCAAGCTGTTCGTGAAGTCTCTTTTGAACTTCCATTTGTAACCATAATGATTCAGTGATATCCAAACCCCATGCCTGTTACATGCAAAAGTATCAATAAAAAAAACCCACAAATAATTCATTCAAGTATCAAAATCGTCTTTTGGATCGGATATAGATCGGTTGTTGATCTCTAATATTAACCTACCGATCCCACAAAAAGCTAATATCAAATACATCGCATTATACAACGCACTACATTAGTCAGTCCTGTTACATAACAAAATTTGTAACATTCTACATTAATCATAGAAGTCCTTAATTGGATTTTTTAATTTTTTTATTTTTTTAACCTTAATGATAATTAAATAATGGGGTGTTTGGATTAGCTTATATTTTGGGTTTATGGGCACATTTGAAATTAGAAAAGCTAATAAGCTCAATTATTATTAGACCTTATTAGCTTGAGCTAATAAGCCATAAATTCGAAAGCCTAAACAATGACTTTATTTGCTTTTCTAGTTTCAAATAAGCCCATAAGCTCAAAAAATAAGCTAATCCAAGCACCCCATTGTAAAAGCATGCATCTTGAACAATAAAGATTCATATATAACAATCTTTAAGCAAAAAAGCAACAAACTTTATAAAAAAAAGAGCAAAAATGTCACCTGGGTTTTATTATAAAAGACTTCATTCTTACTATGCATTAAAATCTCAGCTTCACCTTCTTTTATTACGACATAATCATTAAGATCAAACGGTGTCGTATTATTATTAGGGGCAAATATAGACATGACCCGGTCTTTTAAGGTGTTGGGTTTTTTTGGCCCAAAAAAAGTCGCTTTCCCAAAATGGCCAAAGCAATAGGCTACTTCCAAAAAGTCGCTTAAAGCGACTTTTTTGTCAATTAAGCGACCTACTATTTGTGTCTTTTTGCAGCCAAAAAGTTTGACTTTTTAACTTTTTAAGCGACTTTTGCTAGATTTTAAGCGACTTTTTGACTTTTTAAGCGACTTTTCGCTAGGGGCCAAAAAGTACACGCCACATGTCACTCCCACATTTAGTCGCTTTTTGCTTGGGCTATTTTGGAAAAGCGACTTTTTTGGGGCCAAAAAAGCCCAACACCTTAAGAGACCGGGCTATTTGCAGAATTGCCCATTATTATTATTATTATTATTATTATTATTATTGTTATTATTATTATTATTATCCACTGTTATGGTCTCTTCACTGCCGCCCATCTTATTGGTGGCTGGAGTTATTTGTGGGGGCGGAAGAGTGGTGGTGGTGGTGGTTATGTTTTAAAAAAAAATATTGGGATGTAAATATTGTTCAAGCGATTCCGATTTCATTCGGAAGCTAAAAAAAAGTTATAAATTGACATCGTGTGTTTGTTTTTTTTGGATCGGATGTAGATCGTTTGTTGATCAAATGATTTTGATGTGGTATTTTTTTGGGAGAGTTTTTTGATCGATTGTGATTTTTGGGGTTTTTGATTTTAGGTTAGGGTTGAAAAGGGGATTTTAGAGAAAATCATGCGGGTACTGTTTAGTACACTGTAGCGGGTACTGTTTAGACAACTGTAAAAGCTCATGCAAGCCAAATTGTAGATATTTGATATCATTCTGATTGTAGATATTTTCATATTTGCGTTCTTTTTTATCTTCTTAGATTGTCACAATAAGGTGGATAACATTTACTGACACAAGTTTGTGACATAAAAAAAACGTGTCACTAGTTCTATGTTTTGGGTGACAATGAAAAAATTATGGGTATATGTTGTTTTAGGTTTTATTGACAAGATCTTTGTAAAAATTGTGTACCAAATGGCATAATGTACATTAGCACACTTGAGTTGAGATCAATATAGATCTCATATTTGTCATACATCAAAATAATCAATCATAGCTATCTATTTTTTATCTAGATTAATAAAAAATCATTTTCACAATTTTTTTTAAAACAATATATCTTGCAAACGATAAATCTTTAAGCTACAAAAAATACAGCATCGCGACGATAATTAAATTATCTATCTACAGATATGCATTTCTCTATACTTTAGACCATTTTTATTTTTTTTATTTTTTATTTTTTATTTTTAAATTTCGCCTAGAAAAATCACATATAATTTGTAAAAATCACATGTGATTCGTAAAAATCAAATCACATGTGCTTTTTACAAATCACGTGTGATTTTTCTGGGCGGAAATTTTTAAGAAAAAATCGTCGAAAGTACATAATAATGTATATCTATAGAAAGATAATTTAATTCTCGTCGTGATCGTATGATTTTTTTCGCGTAACGATTAACGGTTTGCGAGATATTTAATTTTTTTTAAAATGGTAAAAGTTTATATTTTTTGTTTTGATCAAAAAATGAATGGTTATGATTGGTTAATTAGATTTATGACAAATATGAGATATATGTTGAACTTTTACCCGCCACACTTTCATTGTGTCATTAGAAATGAGGTTTAGAATACAAAATGCACTTTTTTCCTATAAATTAAGACGTCACTAAATGAAAAACCTTCGTGTTCCCTATTACCTAAAAATTATTAACTGTACACGGCCACACAGCACATGTATTTTAATACGACAGACCTTATTTAATTATGACAATCATACTCGTAATAATCTTCTTTGACTTATTCTGCAAAAATAGTGCACCGTATTTGTTATGTATTTAGAATTATTTCAGCTTGATTTAGCATACATTTATAAATGGAAAACGTCGTATTAGAAATAAAAAATTTGGTTTATATGTTAAATATACTAGACGATTACTCTTATATAGTGGCGACGGTGTATAGCATCGTTAATTTTTGTGCGCGTGTTTATTTGTAGAATAAGTGAGAGTGGAGCAAGGAAAGTTTGTGGGTTAAATTACAATTATTAATTAATATAGTATGTGTTATGAATATGAGGAACAAGAAGAAAGAGATGAGGGAGAAATCTTATTAAGTGGTAATCCAAAATAGTTACATTAAGGGTGTATTTATAGGATACAAAACCCTAATAATAAATGATGAATATACATTAGCTACAATCCCATAAGCCCAAGCCCATATTTACAATACTCTTCCTTGGATATTCATTATTTATTACACGCCATAAAAACTGCCTCCTTAAAAACCTTACCAAGAAAAACCTAATGGGATAAAAACTTGATGAAGGAAAAGAGTGCAGTACGCATAATGCTCCTCCTCAAATTAATGCATATCTTTTAAACGTCGAAGGCCGATCTTCCGAACCAGTAGCTCAAAAACTCTTGTTGGCAAAGACTTTGTGAATAAATCTGCCAAATTGTCACTTGATCGAACTTGACGAACATCAATAACTCCATCCTTTTGTAGATCATATGTAAAGAAAAATTTCGGAGAAATGTGTTTTGTTTTGTCCCCTTTGATATACCCTTCCTTGATTTGAGCTATACATGCCGCGTTGTCTTCACATAACATGGTTGGATTTCCTTTAATAGACTCGAGCCCACATTCTTCTTGGATGTTTTGAATCATCGATCTTAACCAAACGCACTCTCGACCAGCTTCATAAAGTGCAATAAGTTCAGCATGATTTGATGATGTTGCAGTTAAAGATTGCTTTGTCGACCTCCAAGAAATTGCAGTGTCTCCATATGTGAAAACATACCCTGTTTGGGATCGTGCCTTATGTGGATCAGACAAGTAACCAGCATCAGCATATCCAACCAACTTTGATTTCGAATTCTTTTGGTAAAATAATCCCATATCATGGGTACCACAAAGGTAACGAGAAATGTGTTTGATTCCATTCCAATGTCGGCGTGTTGGCTCGGAACTATATCTTGCTAGTAAGTTCACTGAAAAAGCAATATCTGGGCGTGTATTACCAGCAAGGTACATCAAAGCCCCTATCGCACTTAGATATGGTATTTCAGGACCAAGAATGTCCTCATCATGTTCTTTGGGGCGGAACGGATCAAGTTCCCGGTCAAGTGAACGACCGACCATTGGTGAGCTTAGTGGATGAGCTTTATCCATATTGAATCGTTTCAATATCTTTTCCGTATAGTTTGATTGATGGACAAATATTCCACTTGACAAATGCTCAATTTGCAAGCCCAGACAAAACATTGTCGTACCAAGGTCTTTCATTTCAAATTCATTCTTTAACGAATTTGCAGTATGTTCAATTTCATCAATATTTCCGATGATATTTAAATCATCAACATACACTGCAATGATTGTGAAACTCCCCTTTGATCTTTTGATAAAAACATATGGACTTATTTGATTACTTTTGTATCCTTCTTTTGAAAGATATTCACTCAGGCGATTATACCACATTCGTCCTGATTGTTTTAGACCATATAAAGATCTTTTCAATTTAATTGAAAACATTTCACGGGGCTTAGATTTACAAGCTTCTGGCATTTTCAATCCTTCGGGGATTTTCATGTAAATGTCACTATCAAGTGATCCGTACAAGTAAGCTGTGACAACATCCATAAGGCGCATTTGGAGCCTTTCAACATTTGCAAGACTTATTAAAAATCTGAGAGTCGTTGCATCCACAACAGGTGAATATGTTTCTTCATAATCTACCCCGGGTATTTGTGAGAAACCTTGTGCTACAAGTCTTGCCTTGTATCTCACAATTTCATTTTTCTCATTTATTTTTATAGAAAATACCCATTTATAGCCTACCGGCTTCACATTATTTGGGGTTAATGTCACAGGGCCAAATACTTGGCGCTTTTCAAGTGAATCTAGTTCAGCTTGTATGGCATCTTGCCATTTTTGCCAATCTTTTCATTGTCGACATTCTCTAATAGATTTTGGCACATAAACTTCATCATTTATTATTTCACTTGCTATAGCATATGCAAAAATTTCATCAACACGTGTTTCATTTCGATTCCATGTTGTACCATTTTGTACAAAATTTATTGAGATCTCATATTCATTAGGTACATGGCCCTTCTCAAGAGATTTTCCACATTTTCTGTGTTATTATTAATCTCTTCTGGGATTTTATTGATAACAACTTCTTGGGCTTTGCCAGTTGTATTATGCTCTTTCCTTTTTCGTGGGTTTGTATCCTTAGAACCCATTGGTCTTCCACGCTTTCTGCGTACATTTGACTCATTCAGAGTTTCAGGAATATCAATTCGAGAAGGCGCATTTAAAGCTGGAATATATGATTTTGTAACTCTTTTTGTATCTGTAAAAGCATCAGGCAATTCATTTGCTATTCTTTGCAAGTGAATGAGCTTTTGAACCTCCAATTCACATTGACTACTCCGAGGGTCAAGAGAAGATATTTGTGATGCATTCCAAGTTACATCTTGTTTGTCCGACTTTTTATTTTCTCCTCCTAAGATTGGGAACATTGTTTCATCAAACTGGCAATCAGCAAAGCGTGCTGTAAAAACATCTCCAGTTAATGGTTCCAAATATTTTATGATTGATGGAGAATTAAAACCAACATAAATTCCCAATCTTCTTTGAGGTCCCATCTTTGTTCGTTGTGGTGGTGCTATTGGGACATAGACACCACAACCAAAGACTTTTAGATGAGACAAACTTGGTTCTCTTCCAGAAACCAGTTGGAGTGGAGAATACTTATGAGATGCACTTGGTCTTAATCTTATAAGAGCAGCAGCATGTAAGATAGCATGTCCCCATGCAGAGGATGGCAATTTTGATTTCATAAGTAGTGGTCTAGCAATAAGTTGTAATCTTTTTATTAAAGATTCAGCTAGACCATTTTGTGTATGCACATGTGCTACAGGATGCTCAACCGTAATCCCAAGTGACATACAAAAATCATTAAATGATTGAGATGTAAATTCTCCTGCATTATCAAGTCTAATCTTTTTGATTTGATGATCTGGGAAATGTGCTCTTAATTGGATTATTTGGGCTAATAGCCTCGCAAAAGCAACATTTCTTGATGCTAACAGACAGACATGGGACCATCGGGATGATGCATCAATTAATACCATAAAGTATCGAAATGGTCCACACGGAGGAGTAATTGGCCCACAAATGTCACCTTGAATTCTTTCTAGAAACAAAGGAGATTCTTTTTCAAGTTTATTGATTGAGGGCCTAGTTATCATTTTTCCAAGAGAGCATGCTCCACATAATAATTCTTTTGATAACAGGATCTTGAGATCCTTTAGTGGATGCCCATTTGAGCTCTCAATTATTCTCCTCATCATAATATCACCCGGATGACCCAATCGGTCATGCCAAAGGGTAAATATTTTGGGATCTATATCCTTTCGGGTAGATACCATATTTATTTCTGTCTGATTGATGTATGTAAAATACAATCCAGAATATAGACCTTTCATTCTTTCCATTATGGTCTTTTTTCCATTTTTATTGGAAGTAATTTGGAGATACTCAATTTCATTTTGAGTCATGGTTTCAAGATGATAACCATTGCGTCTTATATCTTTAAAACTTAGTAGATTTCGCCTGGATCTACTAGAATATAACGCATCATTTATTATTAATTGTGTACCTTAAGGTAACATAATGCAGGCTTTGCCAGAGCCTTCAATCAAGTTGCTAGTACCACAAATTGTGTTGACATTTGCATTTGCTATATGAAATTCATAAAAGTATTTTCTGTTTTTCAAAATAGTATTTGTTGTTCCACTATCTACTAGACACTCGTCTTCACCGTTTTCCAAAATGTGTTTCATATCCTTGAATATAAATAAATAAATAAATAAATAAGCAATTCAAAGTAAAAGAAAACTTTAAAGAAAACATAAATACTTCATTAAAATTCAAAACATGAGTAACAATGCTAGAACAAACCTAGCTTATTCAACACAAAATTTAAACTTAAGCACTTATTGCGGAAAATATAAAAATGCAACTAGATAGCTAGTTATTATTTCCATCGTTGGAAAATGAAGCAACAACATCTTCGACGTCATCAAAGAAATCTGAGGAGTCGAAGCGCACATTGGGAATTTGCTCATCACCATTGAAATTATTAATATCATCATTGAAATTATCAATGAAATTTGTTTCAATGTCTTTTCCTTTCTTTTTTAGTGATGCTTGATAAAGATCAACAAAGTGTCTGGAGGTGCGACACTGTTTTGCCCAATGAGTGTTCATGCCACATCTGTGGCACACATTTCCAGATTTCTTGGGAGCTTGATGTTGAATCCTTTTGCCTTTATCATCTTTTTTCTTGAAATCATATGGCTTAGGATTATAGTTCGTGGTATTTTTTTGAAGCCACGTTCTCGATATTGTTGCTGTAAGAGCATATTTGAAGCATGAAAGGTAGAGAAAGTTTTCTCTAGCATGTCTTCTTCAGTAATCTTTTCTCCGCACAATG
Source organism: Artemisia tridentata subsp. tridentata (assembly GCA_021014915.2). NCBI lineage: Eukaryota > Viridiplantae > Streptophyta > Magnoliopsida > Asterales > Asteraceae > Artemisia > Artemisia tridentata. The sequence continues at coordinate 3,675,215 of CP139501.1, forward strand.
TTAGTTTAGATGTGATGCTAAACATTGCGGAATTGTACTCGCTGACACTTTTAAAATCTTGCAACCTGAGGTGCATCCAGTCATAGCGAGCTTTAGGAAGGATTACTTGTTTTTGATGATCAAACCTTTCCTTTAAACTTTGCCATAATATTAACGGGTCTTTCACCGTTAGATATTCCTTTTTTAGGTCCTCATGAAGATGATGACGCAGGAATATCATGGCTTTGGCACGTGCTTGTGCAGAGGCCGTATTTCCAGTTTTGATCGTTTCTCCTAATTCTTTTGCAGTTAAATGGATCTCAGCATCAAGAGTCCAAGGGAGATAGACTTTTTCAGAAATGTCAAGAACAGCAAAATCGATGTTCGAAAGCTTTGAGTTTGACATTTTTTTTTTTTTTTTTTTTTATTTATTTTTTTTTTTAACTACATAAAAGAGAAGCAAGTGTATCATTTAGCAAAGAAAAAAAAAATTGCATATATCAAACATTTATATAGCAAAGAAAGAGATTATTTGCCAAACACATTACCCAACATACAATCACAAAATGCAAATAATACTACATACAGGACATATAAACAACACATCGCAACACAAACAGCGACATACAAATACCGTAAACATTCATGTACATCTATATTATTTAAAATATATTATAATTAATTATAATTAACCATATATTATACGCTGATTATGCAATACATATTACACAATCGTTATATTTATTGTGCTACAAAATCAACACAAATGAAACCACACAACGTAATCTGCAACAAAAGGTAATTTGCATATAGTAATACTGTTTTACAGAATATAAAGTAAAATGAACTAAAAAGTCATCATTTTTTTTCTTCATATTGATTCTTGAAAGAATCATATTAGAACTTTTAGGTTCTAACTACTTTTTTTTTCTTCATATTGATTCTTGAAAGAATCATATTAGAACTTTGAGGTTCTAACTTTTTTTTCTTCTTCATATTGATTCTTGAAAGAATCATATTAGAACTTTGAGGTTCTAATTTTTTTTTTTCATATTGATTCTTGAAGGAATCATATTAGAACTTTGAGGTTCTAACTTTTTTTTTTTTTTTTTTTTTTTTTTTTTTTTTTTTTTTTTTTAATTCTCTCATATCTTGAGGATATGATATATTTTTTTCAGTCATAACATGAGGTTATGATTTTTTTTTCATATTGATATAAAAAAAAGAACAACATGTATACGTAAGATACAATGAAAAAAAAAACAACATGTTTAATCATTACGTGAGATATAAAACATATAAAACAAATTTTGTAGATGGAACTTGATTGACATATAATACGATTAGCAGTACAACAAATATGACAATATAAAGAGTAAAAATGTCAATATAAAGAATTCGTGGCATACCTCACCGAAGGGGATGAGAAAAAAAATAACTTTTAAAGCGTGCTGATAACGTGTTATGAATATGAGGAACAAGAAGAAAGAGAGGAGGGAGAAATCTTATTCAGTGGTAATCCAAAATGGTTACATTAAGGGTGTATTTATAGGATACAAAACCCTAATAATAAATGATGAATATACATTAGCTACAAGCCCATAAGCCCAAACCCATATTTACAATAGTATGCTGTCTTTTATAGGTAAAGTTATTTTTATCTAGCAAAATCACTCATCACTTTTTAAGTTTCTAATTTTTAGGTAATTTAATTTTCTTTTTATATATATATATTGTAGATATAGGTTAGATATATTTTTCTGATTTAATTTTATTTACATATTTTCGGTAATAATGTTTTCTTGTTAAAGCCATTTAAAACTTACCATGAGTTTGAAGCAACAAAAAGCTTTATTTTCGCTATAAAATTGAGGAATTGCATAGAAGATTAGACAACACTGATCAGTTTAAGGTCCAATATAATTCACCCATTTCTCCTCCTCTTTGTAGATGCAAAATAAGAAAATGAAAACCTACCAAGAAGGGATATCACTCATTAAAAAAAGACCAAGAACACCAGGGCCAGTTAGCATGAAAGATGCATCTACCAATTTTCTGGTAGATGATACAAAGCTCGTAAAGGATTTAAGGGACATGTGCGCGCAAGCTAATGATCAGGCGGATGCTAGTGCGACCGCTTCTTATGCTTCGGTTGATGTTAAGTCAATGAAAGTGAAAGACAAAAGCTTCGCACGAGTTCTGCCCGGCAAGGTAACGGAAGTAAAATTCTACCCCACCACACACATGAGGATGCTTGTTGCTGGAAACGACTTTGGAAACATTGGTTTTTGGAAGATTGATTCAAATGAAGATGAAAATGGGATCTATGTTTATCAACCTCATCCTGCCTTTATTACAGGAATTTCGGTTCAATCTTCTTCATTATCTAAGGTATACTTCGTAAATAATTTTTCATTTTATTCAATATTTTGTATCTAGCTAGTTGGCGATGTTTTAAAGATCAATATATGAAATTAGTAATAATCAATTATTGTTCAAACGTAAAGTGTTTCTAAAGTTAGCGTAATTCTGTCAAAACCAGGCTAAAACATTTTCAATTAATTAACTCTTGTTTAGTTTTGTATACAACTATACATCACAATACCAAGCATACAACTTTTCGCTTATTTTCTTTTGTTTAAATGTTTTTGAAACTTTTAGTGTGAAATATTTCGAGTCGAAAAAAACTGATATTAATATGAAACGTAATTTAGGGAAGTATATATATGTTAGTTGTAACATTTTCTGCAATAATCGAAATACTAATCACCACATATGATGAACAAAAAATTTCAATGATATAGTCGTAGTACGTTCATAAATACTTGTTGACATCGTAAATTATTTTACGGAGTAATAAAATATATAGTTGGCTTTATAAATATGTCAAATAGTAGTTACTGACCATCAATATAATTTGCAACAAAATTTATTTGTCCATCGTACGCAGTAACCAATCTCGAGTGTTTTTTTTTTTTTTTTTTTTTTTTTTTTTTTTTTTTTTTAAGAAAAAAGGACGACATCTTTTGTATGGGTTTGTGAGTGATGTTTGTTGGAGTGTTTATGGTTAGTAAGAAAAAAAGACAAATTTTAAATGGGCTTGGAGTGAAACGTGCTAATGCGAAAGGCCAGGTATATATCAGGGGAGATTGATAATATGTTGAGGATGCGTGCATTTGAAAATTTTGATTGATATATATAAAAAAAAGGAAAAAAAAAAAAAAAAAAAAAAAAAAAAGGGTTTGAAGTTGGTCATAGTAGATGAAGTAAGATGGTAGTGACCAGCAACCTTTTGGGCGGGTAAAAGTTTCTCAACATCGCAACTCAATAAAACTTGAATACCTAAGTTAGGGGTGTAATCGAGTCAAGCCGAGCTCGAGCTTGACAGGGCTTGAGCTTCGCTTGAAATTTATAAGACAGGCTTGAGCTTTGTTTGATAGCTTGACGAGCTTTAATTATCCAAGCTTGAACTCGGCTCGTGTAAGATTCGAGTAAGGATCGAGCTTGGCTCGTAAAGCTTGAATTCATATATAAACATTAATTTTGATAGATAAACTCATCAATAAACTGAAGAAAATACGCGATGAACTCGAGAGGAAATATTTAATTTTGAACAGTCGAGAGAATTGGGGTTTAAATGGTCATCCTACAAATATTTAATTATTATAGCAAAATTCATGTTAGTTTTAAGTTGTTTATATAAATATGTATACTTAAAATATATGTATTCTTGAAAGCTCGAAAAGCTCGATAAAAGCTCAAGCTCGAGTTATTAAAAGCTTGAGCTCGGCTCGTTATGTATTTCGAGCTTATCTATTGGGCTGGGGTTCGGGCTTGGGCTTGAGCTCGATAAAAGCTCGACTCGATCAAGTCAAGCTCAAGCTCGAGCTCAAGTTGCTTGATAAAAGCTTGGCTTGATTGCATTCCTACCCTGAGTTGAGAAAAAAAGACAATTAACTTGGAGGGACATAGTCAGAAAGTTATGATCGAAGAGGCAAACTTTGATAAGTTTTTAAAACTACACTACAAATTGAGGCTTAGGGCAGCGAGCCCACTCGGTGAGAGGTGCACCAAACCCACCTACCCACTCATCAATCAGTATGTTTGCATAGGGCCGAAAACTACAATAATAGCCAAATATTTTTAAAAAATTTACACCAAAATATATTACGCTAAGGGGCACGTGCCCATCCTCCCCCTCCTGTCTCCGCCACCGCTAACTTGAATAGAAATTGAGGATGATTTGGATACATTTTTATGTGATTTACTCGATGAAATATAATCACATAAAACTAATGATATTTAGTTTTTTTTGCAGATAATAAGTAGCTGTCGCGATGGCTACCTTCGTGTCTTTGATATTGAGAAGGAGAGTTTTGGCCTAGCTTACAATAGTGACTTCCCGATTTTTAGTATTGGTAGACCAAATGATGATGTGAATTGTGTATACCTTGGGGAGGGCCGTGGAGGTGTTAGTAATTTGGATGTACGCATGTCAAAACCTTCTAAGTCATTGAGCTTACACACTACAACAAAACATAAAACGGGCGACC
>CP139501.1:3679769-3872619 GCA_021014915.2 Artemisia tridentata subsp. tridentata
TTGGGGGTGTTACATAAACAAATATTAATCCAATTATAATATTCAAAAACACATAACGTGATTCATCCCTTGAAATATTTCGATCAAAGAGCTATGAATACCAAAGAGGATGCAGCTTTTTAACCCCAATATACAAGATAAAAATAGCCACTGAATCACAAACCAAGTCGCAAAACCAAGAACAATCACAACTTTATGATCTTTAATCTTTGCGAATGATTCCCAGAAAAACCCACGATACCACGTTTTTATGAACCCAAAAACGTGGCTGATGGTTTCTTGTAATCACAAACCGAACACAAACAGGCTCCTACCTCGATGTATGGCGATTGATACCACTTGTTGTGAGTGAAAAACACTCTTTTATCATACCATGAACTGTTGAGATCGAATGGCAACACAAAAACTAGAAGAAGAGATAATATAGATGGGGAATATGAGAGAAATAATAGAAGAGGAAGAGAAGTGGTGGCAGTAGAGAGGAAGTTTTCCTGGAACTTGGTGTATATTAGATTAGAGAGAATTACAAAGAGAAGAAAAATACACACACACTCTCTCAAAAGCACACTTGACAAATGAGAGAGTGTTTTGCTTATATGCGTTGACTGCCATTCCAAAAGGCTTTGGATGGGCTTTTGTTTAGACCATGTGTGGGCTAATATATGCACTACACATATATACTTAGGCTACTAACAATACTAATGCTACTAGCCCACACTTTAAACTTAACATTATACATGACATTTAGTTCTAAACTACAAATGACCATCACTTCCAAAATAGCATAAATTAAATGCTAACACTAGACTCGACGATTATACTGCTAGACCCGACCATATATGGCTAGACCGTGCCATTATACGACTAGACCCGGCCATATATGGCTAAACCCGAATATTATACGGCTAGACATGGCCATATATGGCTAGACCTGGCCATTATACGGTTAGACCCGACCATATATGGTTGAACCCGGCCATTATACGGTTAGACCCGAACATATATGGCTATAACCGGCCATTATACTGCTAGACTTAGCCATTTTACAGCTAGACCCGACCATTATTGTCACACCCTAAAAATGGCGCAACGGAATGGCATTTACGGGGTATGACTTCATAGTTAAGAACACAATGTGTCACAACAGAGAAACACTAAATGCATAACATACGACAGATAATAGTCACAAACTCCCACAAACGGGATAAGTACAAAGATCCAAAATAAACATAAGCCTCAAAGTTAAACAACGTCACTAGGGAATATCAAATGCAACTCCACGAGATGTAACCCGGGAGAGTCGTGTCTTAAGTCTTGCTAAGCCAGTCAATACTCAACCTTCTAAGCAGCTTCAATAACACCTGAAAATGGTACTAGAAAACGTCAACATAATGTTGGTGAGCTCGTAGGTTTAAAAGTAAAACCGCTGAGCTTTGATAGCATAGTGTAGGACAAAAGTGAGCATGATAACCAATTATAAGCACAAGTCAAAACAAAATAGTGTCGCGCCAACTGAACCTACCATGATCGTTGCACACATAAACAGTACACACAGTGGGGAGCTACCCCGATAGATCTATCATAATGCTTCGGCTCTCAAAAGAGTTAACAGTTGCGCATTCATGTACACACAGTCAAAACATTTAGTAGCACATAATCGTATCAACACATATAATGTCCAAAATCATGAAAACAGTATAATCACAGCATGAAAAACAGTTAAAATGTCATTTGAGTACCATTTTTCCCCAAGGAAAACATAATGAAAAAGGGGCTACGAGAACTCACCTTGATAAATAGCAGTCAGATAATACAATAGTTTCAGACAGTGTTCAGCACCAACACGCGACCTAGATTAGTAAGGTTTGTTGTAGTTCACAGTCTTAATTTAAGAACTTCAGAAGTTTTAAAGAGTTTATGTTATTGTTGCTGGTGTGGCAGCATTTAAGTTTGAAACAATTTTCTAACATTTGAGAGGTATTGGCTCTTGGAAGTGCGTAAGTTTATATTAGAAAAAGATCAAAGTGGATAAACCCCCGATTTGACAGTATTAGATGTTGACAACACATGGAGACATTTACCAACGCATATTAGATGTTGACAACACATGGAAACGTTTTCGTTTAGTGAGTATATATTACCAAGTGTGTGCATATATTACATGTGTAAAAGATGTGTATGAGGAGGATGGTGTGTGTATATATATACTTGTACATATATAGTTTTTGTAAAGAAATGTTACGTTTGAAAACTTCTCATCAGTGTTTATATCACTTAACGATAAGTTAATAATTCATGTATATAAGCTCTTGGATAATAAGTAATCCTCGTGTTAACAAAAATTGTAAGACTTGTGTTTGAAAATAATCGTTTCATAATCTAACGAACTTATATAAGTTTTGATAAAACACATCAAGTTTATATGCAATCAATTCAATGAACTAGTTTATATTCACACGTCTAGTTTTTCACCTTGTTCATACATCGTTAAATATGTAAAAGTGTTTTTCATTGTATGTGCCGCGACAACTAATTTGGTTTATAATTTAGGACGATTTGTTATAAAACTCTCGTTGAATTTCTAATTATGCCTTATGAGATATATATTTATATATATATATATATATATTATATATATATATATATATATATATATATATATATATATATATGTATATCGAGATGTTAAGTTTTTGTGACGTGTATCGGGACGATAACTAGTCGAGTTGTTTTTAAACCGTAAAATATAAAGTTGAAATAATTGGGAACAATCACTCGAACGATGGCGATCACAACTCGTGTCTCGGAACAGATGATTCAAATTTATTATTAGAGTAAATTGCATTTTTGGTCCCTAAGGTTTGGCCAAATTGCAGGTTTGGTCTCTAACGTTCGAAAGTGCAACGGTGGTCCTCATTTTGAAGTTTTTGCTGCATGTTTGGTCCCTGATTGTTGGGAATTAAATATTCTAAAGATTTAGTATTGGGGAACTCTCTAAGTTCATTGCTGCTGTTAGTGTATTATGTTCCTACTGGTAGTGTTAAACACTCTGCTGCTACATGACTCTGCTGCTAGTTATAGAACTCTGCTGCTAATGCAATCATCCTGCTGCCGTATGACTCTGCTGCTACAACTAATAGCTGTCACACAAGCAGCTGCTGGATGGATAAGATTGAAAAGATATTATTGGTCATATTAGTCAACAATATTTTTTAGATAAATATCTTTGTTGTGTCACAATTAAGTGTCCAATTTGTATACTCTAAAGTATGAGAGTTGTTTAGTGACTCTTATAAGCTATAGGAAAATAGCTTGACACCGACTTTAACATAGATTTGTAAAAGATCTTCTTATGTTATAAAAGAAGATCTTGGACTTGATATTATTGTGTGTGTAACTAAGAACTCATAACAGTTAGAACATAGAACAAACACAAATATCACAAGTTGTAAGAACATAAGATTCAAGGTCTTTGTAACCCTAGTGATAGTGATCACTCGTATTATTTTGAATAATATTGAATCGTTTGGTGATAAACTTTCTTTGTTCATTGTTATGTAACAAACATAAAACTTCCATTTCCATAACATATATAACCTTCTAAGTGTGATTAAAGAAGATTCCGCATTCTTAATCATATTAACTCCATATATCATTATACACAAAGTCACAAGGTTTAACCACCTTATAGTGTATCATAGATCCTCTCAGTTGGTATCAGAGCAAGGCTGATATATTTGATTTAGAAGAAACAAGAATGGACGTTCAAGATGCTCAAACAAATGTTGCTGCAAAGTTGCCCATGATCAAACAGAATGAGTTTGAGTTATGGAGGTTGAGAATTGAGCAATATTTTATGGTTCAAGATTATGCTCTTTGGGATATCATTCTGTATGGTGATTCTTTCACCCTAGGCTACTCAGATGTTATTCTTGAAGGCAAATCAATTAGAAAAAGAAATACTGGACCAGTTTCCAATGAATAAAAGATACAGAAGAGAAATGATCAAAAAGCAAGAAACTTGTTGCTTATGACCATTCCTGGTGAGCAGATGCTATCATTTAGCAAGTATCTTGATGCAAAAACTCTTTTTGAAGAGATTTGTGCATGGTTTGGTGGTAATGAAACTACCAATAAGACACAGAAAACATTGTTGAAGAAACAATTTGAAAACTTTAATTCAAATAGCAATGAATCTCTTGATAAGCTGTTTTCAAGGTTACACAAGCTTGTCAGTCAGTTAGCTGTGTTGGGTGTTGATATTGAGAAAGAAGATCTCAATATGAAGTTTTTGAAAAGTCTACCTGATGAATTCCATACTCATGTTATTATGAACAAGCCAGATATTGAAACAATGAAGCTCAATGACTTGTTCAACAACTTTAAAATTGTTGAACAAAGTCTAAGAAAGTCTGGAAGCTATGGTACTAGTTCTGGGAACGTGGCACTTTTGTCATCTCCTAGTATTGGTAAGTCTGAAGAGGTAGATGAAGTTGAAGGTGTTTCTAATGCTACTTATGGTGGTCCTTCTACTAGTTCACAAAAGGATGTTGCTGGACTTGGAGATCCAACATTTTATGCTTTTATAACCAGTCAATCAAATGGTTCTCTTCTCAACCATGAAGACCTTGAGCAGGTAGATGGTGATGATTTAGAAGAGATGGATATTAAGTGGCAGGTTTCTTTACTTAGCATGAGGGCTAAGAAGTATTGGCAGAGAACTGGGAAGCAGATTACTATAAATGGTAATGATACTGCTGGGTTTGATAAGAAGAAAGTGGAATGTTTCAACTGTCATAGGTTGGGACACTTTGCTAAAGAGTGTAGAAGCCCAAGGAAGCAAGAAAATAGGAACACATGGTATAAGCAAGATAGGAGGAAGGAAGTTACAGTTGAAGAGCCAAAGGCTATGTTGGCTATTGATGGTATTGGTTATGATTGGAGCTCTATGGCTGATGAAGAGGAAGCACCACCAAATGCTGCTCTTATGGCCAATGAATTTGCTCTAATGGCCTTTTCTGATTCAGAGGTAAATCTTATTCCAAACTGTACTGAATCATGTCCTAATCTTAAAAATTATGAAGAACTTAAAAGGAGATTTGATGCTCATAGAGAAGAGCTCCTTAATGCCCTTCATAATTTGGCCAATCATAAAAGATGTGTAGGTGTTCTAGAAAAACAAATATTACATTTTCAAAATAATGAATCTACTTTTACTGATGACATGAATGCATTAAAAAGAAATGTAGAGTTCAAGGATGAGTGTATTAAAGTGCTGAATGAATCACTAGCAAAACACAAGAGAGAAAAAGAAAATGTTAATATAACTGTAGATGCCTTAGCACATGCCTTAGAGGGAATTACTAAGCTTTGGGAAGCTCAAGTAATTGATAAGGTTAATTCTGGTGTAGGATATAAGTCTGTCCCTCCACCATATAGAGGTGTACATTCACCTCCTATGTTAAGAAATTAGATGATGTAGTGGTTGAAGACTATACATCTAGTGATGAAGAAGAACAGGTTATGTCTAAACCTGAATTGGTTAAGAAAGTAGGAACAAAGGTTCCTAAGATAGTCAATCATAATACTGACCTATGTCAAGTGTTAAACCTGTTAGGGAACCAGTTAGATATTGTGAACAATATAGAACTACAAACAAGCCCAAAGGCAACCAAAGGAATTAGAATAGCCTAAAGTCTCACCAACTAGGTGATGACTTTGATTTTTACAACAAAGCTTGTTATACATGTGGTAGTTTTGACCATCTTGCAGCTTTCTGCAACCAATGGGTATCTGGGTATGAAAACAATAGGGTGAACTACAAAAGGCAAACTCCTCAAACTCACTTTCACTCTAACACTCATAGAACAAAACCCAGAACAGTCACAAACAAGTCTGGCTCAAACACAGATCTTGTTGGTAGACAAAATCATCCTGCTGCTAAGAAATTTTACTCTGCTGCTAGACCATTAACGACTGTTAACCCAAAATCAACAGCTAAGGGTGCAAAAACAACTTTCAAACGTGCACCAACAATTGTTCTAAAGCCCATTCAAACAAAAGCAGTGGTCCATAAACAAATTTGGAGACCAAAGGGTACAACTACAAAGTTAGCAGTCTCTGCTGCTAAGCATGTGGTTCCTGCTGCTGCTAAGGGAAACAGGGCAAATGCTGTTAAGGCCTCAGCATGTTGGATTCTTAAATCCAATGTTGCATCAACTGTTCTCAAAAGATTACATTTCAGTGATGCAAGAGGCAGATCCAAGTCAGTAATGGCTTGGGTCCCCAAAGAAAACTAACACTCTTATGTGTGTGCAGGAACATTCATCAACAAATCAAGAAGATCAAGGATACTCAGATAGTGGATGTTCAAGGCACATGACAGGCAACATGTCTTATCTCTCAGATTTTCCATCATTCAATGGAGGATATGTTACCTTTGGAGGTGGTTTTCGTGGTAAAATTTCTGGTAAAGGTACAATCAAAACTGGAAATTTAGATTTTGAAGATGTGTACTATGTGCAAGAATTAAAGTATAATCTTTTTAGTGTCTCACAAATGTGTGATAAAAAGAACAATGTTCTTTTTACTGACACTGAATGTCTTGTTCTCTCTAAGGATTTTAAGATGCCTGATGAAAGTCAAGTGCTTCTTAGAATTCCTAGAAAGGCCAATATGTACAGTGTTGATATGAAAAACATTATTCCTAAAAAGGATTTAACTTGTCTTGTAGCAAAGGCCACATTGGATGAATCAATGAAATGGCATAGAAGGCTTGGTCATATTAATTTCAAAACCATAAATAAGATTGTCAAAAATGGTTTGGTAAGAGGTTTACCTCAGAAAAGATTTGAAAATGATCAAACATGCATTGCTTGTCTAAATGGCAAACAACACAAAGCCACTTGTAAGCCCAAGATTTTTAACTCTATCAATCAACCATTGTTTATGCTTCATATGGACTTATTTGGACCTGTTTTAGTAAGAAGTATGCAACATAAGAAATATTGTCTTGTTATAACTGATGACTATAGCAGATTTACATGGGTTTTCTTTTTAGTTTCTAAGGATGAGACATCAAGCACCCTTAAGACTTTCATAACAGAAATAGAAAACCTAGTAAGCAAGAAAGTAAAAGTCATTAGATGTGATAATGGGACAGAATTTAAAAATAAAGTTATGGATGATTTCTGCAAAGAAAAAGGTATTAGGAGAGAATATAGTGTTGCTAGAACTCCACAACAGAATGGAGTGGCTGAAAGAAAGAATAGAACACTAATTGAAGCTGCTAGAACAATGTTAGCTGATTCTAAGCTACCTATAATCTTTTGGGCAGAGGCAATCAACACTGCTTGCTATGTCCAAAATAGAGTTTTAATTGTGCAGCCTCACAATAAGACATCATATGAACTCTTTAATGGAAGAACTCCTGCAATAGGATTTCTTAGACCTTTTGGATGTCATGTGACAATTCTCAATACCTTAGACCATTTAGGAAAATTTGATGGTAAAGCAGATGAAGGTTTCTTAGTTGGATATTCTCTTGTCAGCAAAGCATTTAGAGTTTACAACTTAAGAACTGAGAAAGTACAAGAAGGACTACATGTGGAGTTTTTAGAAAACAAGTCCAATGTAGTAGGTCAAGGACCAAAATGGATATTTTACCTTGAGTATCTAACCAATTCTATGAATTATATGCTTGTTGTTGCAGAAACTAATGATTTTTCAGGTTCACAAGCAACAAATGAGGCAGAGTTAGAGAAAGATCAAAATGATGTTATAATTCCAATATGGTCAAGTACAAGTGTGGAATCAGCTTCAATAAATGATGATTCTTCTTCTAGTAAAGCTAAAGAAGGTTTTAAAGATGCAAGAAATGAAGATGGAACTCAGGAACAACAAAATGTTTCTGCTGGTCATTCTGCTGCTGAGCCAGAGCACTCTGCTGCTAGGCTTATTCACTCTGCTGCTGGGCCAAATGTTTCTGATGCAGGCCCATCACACACAAGAGAAGCAGAATTCCAAGAAGATGAAGTAGATTTGAGTAATCTCCCACCATCTTATCAAGTTCCTACTACACCACACACAAGAATTCACAGAATCCACTCCCTGTATAATGTGATTGGAGATGTACAATCAGGTGTGAAGACAAGACAACAATTGATGTCTTCAGACCAACAAGGGCTTCTTGATGCCCTTTATGCTTCAAAACATCATGAGTTTTCAAACTCTTGCTTGTTTGTATGTTTTCTCTCACAAGATAAACCAAAGAACATTCTTAAAGCTCTAGATGATTCAAGCTGGTTAGAGGCTATGCAAGATGAGCTTCTTCAGTTCAAGATTCAGAAGGTTTGGGTGCTAGTTGATTTACCTAGGAATGAAAAGGTGATTGGCACTAGATGGGTTTTCAAGAACAAAAGGGATGAAAGGGGCATAGTGATTAGGAATAAGGCTATATTAGTAGCCCAAGGGTACACACAAGAAGAAGGAATAGACTATGATGAGGTTTATGCTCCAGTAGCAAGGATTGAGGCAATTATGCTGTTTTTAGCTTATGCTTCATTTTTAGGCTTCACAGTTTATCAAATGGATGTCAAGAGTGCATTTTTATATGGTACAATTGAAGAAGAGGTGTATGTTTCACAACCTCCAGGCTTCATTGATCCTGACCATCCAGACAAGGTGTACAGAGTAGTGAAAGCTCTATATGGCCTACATCAGGCACCAAGAGCTTGGTATGCAACACTTGCTTCCTACTTATTAGAGAATGGATTTCAAAGAGGGAAGATTGATCAGACACTTTTCATCAAACAGCACAAGAAGGATATTCTGTTAGTGCAGGTGTATGTGGATGACATTATCTTTGGATCTACAAGGAAGGAAATGTGTTTAGAATTTGAGAAGCTTATGCATGATAAGTTTCAGATGAGTTCTATGGGAGAACTTACATTCTTTTTGGGTCTGCAAGTTAAGCAATCATCTGAAGGCATATTTATATCACAAGACAAGTATGTTGCAGAGATACTTAAAAAAATTCAATTTACTGATTCAAAAGTGGCAAGCACACCAATGGATGCTGAGAAACATCTTCTTAAAGACTTAGATGGAGAAAATGTAGATGTGCACACTTACAAATCTATGATAGGCTCTTTGATGTATCTTACATCATCTAGACCTGACATCATGTTCTCTGTTTGTGCTTGTGCAAGATTTCAAGTAACTCCAAAGGTTTCTCATTTAACTGCAGTTAAGAGAATTTTTAGATATCTCAAGGGACAACCAAGGTTGGGTATATGGTATTCTAGAGAATCTCCTTTTGACTTGGTACCATATTCAGATAGTGATTATGCTGGTGCTAGTTTGGACAGAAAGTCAACAACTGGAGGATGTCAATTCCTTGGGTGTAGACTTGTCTCATGGCAGTGTAAGAAGCAAACAATTATGGCTAATTCAACAACTGAAGCTAAATATGTAGCTGCTGCAAGTTGCTGTGGTCAAGTTTTATGGCTTCAAAACCAACTTCTTGATTATGGGTACAATTTCTTAAACACTGTTATTCATATTGATAATAGTAGTACAATTTGTATTATTAGAAATCCAGTGCAACACACTAAAACAAAACACATTGAAATAAGACATCATTTTATTAGAGACTGCAATGAGAAAAGATTAATTCAAGTAATGAAAGTTGCTTCAGAACATAATTTTGCAGATCTACTTACAAAAGCTTTTGATGTTTCAAGATTTCAGTACTTGGTAGCAAGTATTGGAATGCTTAATCTTTGAATTTTCAATCTAATGTGTTTTTGTATATAAAATTTTTTGTTTGTACTGTTTATCATCTTAGTTACTACTGTTAGTTCAAAATTTGTGCTGGTAGTGAAAATGTAGTTTGTGTTATTCATACAATTAGTCTTATGATTATTCTAATGCAAGACAAGTACTTTGTACATTGTTCTTTTGGTTTTAGACTAACAATTTCAGGTATGATCTTATGAACACAAAGGAGATTTCAAGTGAAATGGAAGCAACAGACTGCTAATTTTGGTTGCTAACATAATAGGTTTATGACGGACTAAGTTTGGGAATTTAAACTCCTTAAAACTTCTTTCTTGAAACCTAGTTATGATGTTTCACATTGAATTGATGACTTTGTTGATCAGATAGTAACTGATGCAACTCACTTTCTATCATTTTATACTTTCAAGTATAATGTGTTAATCTCAGGATATCTGATAGAAAGAACAGCGAGCAAAAGTGAATCTAACACTTGTGTTAGAGGTAACAAATGCCACGAGCTGGAAACCCTGTCAGGAAAGCCTTTTGAATAGGTTTATCTGTACACAGGCAGTTATTTATAACTGAAAAACATTGGTTCTCACACAACCAGAGGTTGCTTTAAACCGAACTGTTGATTGAGTGTCTGTAACTACACTTGATCCCTTCAAAATGTTTGCAAAGCAGTATGATTTCTTATAATAAAATCATATGCATACTTCTAAAAAGTCAAAAGTTTTTCTTCAAAAAGGTTTTTATGGCTCAGAAACCATCAAATGATGGATTATGTGCTATTGCCCCATGATTCACCACTCATAGGAGGTTACACACCTAGAAGTGATGAGGGCAGCAAACTAACTTTTAAGGAATTGATGGCTTCATGTACAACCTTGTCTGATAACAAATTCACATTGATAGATCAGTTAATGCTACACAGTGAGATCTTCCAAACAAGGGGAGGAAACAAAGGTTATTTATATCTCAGGGGAGGTAACAATCTCAGGGGAGGAAATAATAGCCCAGAAAAGGAAGATAATCCAATGAAAGGGAGGAAAAGAAGATGATGACATAGAGGTTGAAAATGACAAGATCAGAACTGAAGGAGAAAGTTCTATCTAGATCAATCAAGGTTGAATTTCAATTCACTACGTTTGTTTATCTCTTGCAAAGGCATGCTGATAGATGATTTCACTTGTTGAAATCATTTCCTCTTATAATTCCTCCATCCAAGGAAATTGCACCATCTTTTAGTCCAAGATTGGAGCAATGTTTCAATGTTTTGATATTGTTAAAGTCAAAGAAGAAACAAAGCAGATGAGTTCAGAATAGAAGAATAATTCAGATCAAGGTTCTAACCATGAAGTGTTTGAAAGATCTTCACAAGTCCTCATTTAATTCAAGAAAACATGTTGAAATGGTTCACATGTTTAGGGGAGGATTGTTGGGAATTAAATATTCTAAAGATTTAGTATTGGGGAACTCTCTAAGTTCATTGCTGCTGTTAGTGTATTATGTTCCTGCTGGTAGTGTTAAACACTCTGCTGCTACATGACTCTGCTGCTAGTTATAGAACTCTGCTGCTAATGCAATCATCCTGCTGCCGTATGACTCTGCTGCTACAACTAACAGCTGTCACACAAGCTGCTGCTGGATGGATAAGATTGAAAAGATATTATTGGTCATATTAGTCAACAATATTTTTTAGATAAATATCTTTGTTGTGTCACAGTTAAGTGTCCAATTTGTATACTCTAAAGTATGAGAGTTGTTTAGTGACTCTTATAAGCTATAGGAAAATAGCTTGACACCGACTTTAACATAGATTTGTAAAAGATCTTCTTATGTTATAAAAGAAGATATTGGACTTGATATTATTGTGTGTGTAACTAAGAACTCATAACAGTTAGAACATAGAACAAGCACAAATATCACAAGTTGTAAGAACATAAGATTCAAGGTCTTTGTAACCCTAGTGATAGTGATCACTCGTATTATTTTGAATAATATTGAATCGTTTGGTGATAAACTTTCTTTGTTCATTGTTATGTAACAAACATAAAACTTCCATTTCCATAACATATATAACCTTCTAAGTGTGATTAAAGAAGATTCCGCATTCTTAATCATATTAACTCAATATATCATTATACACAAAGTCACAAGGTTTAACCACCTTATAGTGTATCATAGATCCTCTCACTGATCAACATCAAATGACTAAATTACCCTCACCTTCTTCTTTTTCTATTTTCTTTTCATATTTCTTACATAAATGGTCCCTGCGATGTGCCACGTTTTACAAATTTAGTCGCGTTCTTTTTCTTTTTTTTTTTCTAGAAAAAATAATTTTTCTACAAAAAATTTCCGAAAAAAAATAATTTTTCTAAAAAAATTAATTTCGAAGTTTTTTTTCTAAAAATACTAATTTCGAAAAAAAAAAATTTCAAAAAAAAATTCGAAAAAAAATAATTTTTCTAAAAAAGAATTTCGGAAAAAACAATTCTTAAAAAATTAATTTCGAAAAAAAAATTAATTTTTCTAAAAAAATTAATTTCGAAAAATTAATTTCGATAAAAATTAATTTTTCTAAAAAAATTCGAAAAAAGAATATTTTTTCTAAAAAAATTAATTTCGAAAAAAAATTAATTTTTCTAAAAAAATTAATTTCGAAAAAAAAATAATTTTTCTAAAAAAAATAATTTTGTAAAAAAAATAATTTCTCTAAAAAAATTAATTTCGAAAAAAAATAATTTTTCTAAAATAAATAATTTCGAAAAAAAAATTAATTTTTCTGAAAAAATTAATTTCGAAAAAAAATAATTTCGAAAAAAATTATTTTTTCTAAAAAAAATAATTTCGAAATTAACTTTCTAGAAATAAAAAAAGTGACTAAGTTTGTAAAACGTGGCACAACACAGAGACCTTTATGTAAGAAAGCTGAAAAGAAAATAGAAAAAGAAGAAGGCGAGGGTAATTTGGTCATTTGATATTGATCAGGGACCAAACATGCAGCAAAAACTTCAAAATGAGGACCGCCGTTGCACTTTCGAAACTTTAGGGACCAAACCTGCAATTTGGCCAAACCTTTGGGACCAAAAATGCAATTTTCTTATTATTATGTTAAGATTTTGACGAGTTGGGCTGTGGCCCAACATTGGATTAAATGAACTCACTCTCTATGGACTGTCAGTGAAGGCCAGCGCCTTGAAGTTTTGCTACATGGGCTTCGGCCCAATTTTGCTATTTAAAGTTTAAAGAAATCTTGGCCTGGTAATTAACATACTAGTCCACCATGGGGTTTAAAGGATTTCAGCCCACACCTAGCGACTTGGAAAGTCAAGTATGCCACATTTTGGAAACAATATGTAGATTTCAAGTGTGTTATTGTGTAGAACAAGTGTGGAAAGGGATTCGAACCATGTATTCGACCAAGACATGATTTAAAAAGAGCTCTTTTATAGGGCGTGAACCCTTTGTGTGAGCGGGTGAAAATAGCACTCCGTGGGTGTTTTTAATGACCCAATGGTCGAACCAAACAAGGGAAGGAACAAGCCTAACCAAGGCTCTGTTGTAAATTTGGTATTGGTGGTATCCTGATAGCAATTAGAAGTCACGAATATGAACGCTTTCAGAACGATTAAATTGGAGTGTATACCAATTAACGACCGGATAAAATCTAATTGATTCAAGTTTGTATATGATAGTATGTTTGCAGAAAAAACGTGATCAAAATATGGTTGATCAGCCTTAGCTTTTCTCTATTCGAAAATAGAGAATATATTAGACAGTTTATGGGGTCGGTTATTAGGGTCTAAAAACTGCAAAACAGTTATATTAATCGTAAAACAACTAGCAGCAGCATCTGGTAACTAGCAGCAGGAACCAGTAACTAGCAGCAGGAACCAGCAGCAGAAACACATGACTAGCAGCAGAATCCACATCAACTTAATATGTATTATTTGGTGGAAAAACAAATTCTAATGAATTTTTAACATAGCAATGTTATACACCCAAGCCAGGGGCGCTGCCCCTTGGACCCTGCTTCTCTCAGGGGCGCTGCCCCCGAACCCCCGCCAAGGGGGCTACGCCCCTTTGGAACCCCCGTTAGTCCCGTTAATATCCAAATAAGTGTCGACCCTTATTTGCATATTAAACGCAATCTATTTTACACTAAAATACCAACAAACCTCCCCCATTTTAGTGTAATCATAAATTAACTAACTAGTTCACAGCAAACAATCAAACTAATGCATAAATGAAATGTCGAGACGATTGAATTTCATATTAGTATATTACACATTCCAAATATTCGAATACCAAGGTTTCCCGGAAGATTGAACCTTGTAATATTCATATTGAATACATGAAGATAATATACACATTAGTTTTACATACATAATTCTTACATGACACATTCTTTTACTAGCCTATGTCCCTATCCTTCATAAGTATATCAAAGCCGCTAAACTTCATACTCATATAGGTAGTTCTTTTAATCTTGCACCTGCAAATGCAATTTTTCAAAAGAACTATTAAGAAGAACACTTCAACCTACCTTAACTTGCAGAACCGAACACATACCTTTGGGATAATTTTTATGTTGTGTTCCAAACTCTAGATGTTAAGCCTTCCACATTGAAAATTCAGCACCTAACGTCATATTAGGTGGGAATTGGGTATCTTAACATGAGAGCTTTCATATGGACTTTAACCCCAATCCCACAACTGATCCTTTCACGAGATCTCTACATAACCCTTTGGTTAAATGATCAGCTAAGTTCCGATGAGTTGCAATCCACTCAACGGATATGACACCATGCATAATGAGCTCACGAACCATGCTGTGTCTCACACCTAAGTGTCTTGACTTGCCATTATACACTTGACTATAAGCCTTAGCCAAAGTAGCTTGACTATCACACCTGATAGATATGGAAGAAATCGGCTTTGGCCACAACGGAATTTCATAAAGCAAATTCCTTAACCATTCAGCCTCATTACCAGCTGCCGCCAAAGCAACAAACTCAGACTCCATAGTTGAGTTTGTTATGCAAGTCTGTTCCTTCGATGCCCAACTAATGGCACCTCCCCCAAGAAGAAACACCCAACCAGATGTAGAAGAATGATCTTCTTTATTGGTTATCCAACTTGCATCGCAATAACCTTCAATTACTGAAGGAAACCCAATGTAAGTCAACTTATAATCAACTGTTCCTTTCAAATACTGGAACACTCGACTCAAAGCTCGCCAATGAAATGTACTAGAATTGCTAGTAAACCTACTAAGCTTACCAACTGCATAAGCTATATCCGGCCTAGTAGTTATCATGGCATACATTAACGATCCAATCCTTTTCGAGTATTCAAGTTGAGACACCGCTTTACCTTTATTGGGTAATAGCTTAAGTTGTGGATCCATGGGAGTACCTATCGGAGAACAATCCTTGAAATTGAATTTATCTAAAATCTTTTCAATATAATGTGATTGTGATATTGAAATACCCTTGTTCTCACGAATGATCTTTATACCTAAGATCACCTCCGCCTCCCACATGTCTTTCATAGCAAATTTAGATGACAAGAATTCCTTAGTTTCATCAACTTGATCTTGGTTGGTACCAAATATCAACATGTCATCTACATATAAACATATCATGACTCCATTTCCAGAATCATTAAATTTACTATAAACACATTTTTCGGCTTGATTTAAAACAAAACCACTTGACAATACAACCTCATCAAATTTTTTATGCCACTGTTTAGGAGCTTGTTTTAGTCCATAAAGAGATTTAACTAACTTTACACACTTTATTTTCGTGTCCAGGCATAACAAACCCTTCTGGTTGTTTCATGTAAATCTCTTCATCTAATTCACCATTCAAGAATGCAGTTTTCACATCCATTTGGTGAATTACTAGATTGTGTATGGAGGCAAGCGCCAATAACAATCTAATCGTGGATATCCTCGCAACTGGAGCGTATGTATCGAAATAATCAATTCCCTCTTTTTGTCTAAAGCCTTGGATTACCAACCTGGCTTTAAACTTATCAATAGTACCATCTACTTTCATCTTCCTCTTGAAGATCCATTTACATCCTAATGGTTTACAACCAGGAGATAAATCAGACAACTTCCAAACTTTATTTTGCAAAATATAATCCATCTCATCTTGGACTGCTTCTTTCCAAAAAGCAACGTCCCTTGAAGCCATTGCTTCGCCATATGTCATTGGATCCTTATCAATATTATAACAATATTGATATTGAAAATTAATTTCATTCCTTGATCCTTCAACTAAGTAAAGTTGAAAATCATCACCAAAAGTTTTGGCTTTTCTAACTCTTGTACCCTTTCTTGGTTCAGTGCTAGTCGATGGAACATCCTCGGCATTAACCGGTGCCTTCGAACTATGATTCATGTCCCTTGGCCTAGGTATAGATGTGAATCTTTCTTCATCAAATATTGCATCTCGTGACTCTATTACCGAGTTCACCGAAACATACTCATTTGATTCTAATACATAGAATCTATAAGCATATGAATTTTCAGCATATCCAATAAATATGCAATCTATACCTCTTTCACCTAAAGTTTTCCTTTTAGGTTCCGTGAGCCTAACCACAGCCCTACATCCCCAAACCTTGAGAAAATTCAAGTTTGGTGCTCTCTTGTGCCAAAGTTCATATGGGGTTTTCTTGTTGCTTTTACCGGGAATACGGTTTAGCAAGTAACAAGCCGTTAATATGGCTTCACCCCAGAATCCTTCACTTAACCCAGAATAAGACAACATTGAATTCACCATTTCTTTCAATGTCCTATTCTTTCTTTCAGCTACACCATTTTGTTGTGGTGTATATGGAGTTGTTGTTTGGTGTATTATTCCGGTAGATTGGAAATATACCGGATCATAATACTCCCCTCCACGATCGGTACGTAAGATTTTTACCAACTCTTTTTTATGAAGCTCTACCTCTTGTTTATAAATACGAAATTTATCAAGAGCTTCATCTTTTGCATGCAATAAGTAAACATAGCAATAACGTGATGCATCATCAATAAAAGTTATGACATATTTCTTATTACCTAGAGATGGTGTAGCATGCAAATCACATTAATCGCTATGAATAAGATCTAAAAGTTTGGATTCACGATTTGCCTTTTTAAATGGTTTTCTAGTGATCTTAGTTAGCATACAAGTTTTACACTTATTATGGTCCAGCTCAATAGATGGAATCATGCTCATTTTTTACATTTCTTTCATTCTTTTATGATGAATATGTCCTAGTCTAGCATGTCATAATTCCAAGTTACTAATTTTAACACTATATATAGAATCAACCATACAAATCGAATTAAAAGTAGAAGACATATCTAAATTTAACATAATCATTCCATTACATAAATACCCAAAACCTACAAAAGAACCATGTTTCGAAAAGATATACTTGTCGGATTCCAAGACCTGTTTGTACCCAAGATTATTTAGAATAACACCAGAAAGCAAGTTTTTCCGTAGACCGGGCACATACAATAAATTACATAATGAAATTGTTTTTCCAGAAGTAAACATTAAATCTACTAGTCCAATGCCATGGATCGGTTATGTAGCGACGTTTCCCATTTTTAAAACACTTCCGTCATCTATAGTTGCAAGTTCCTTGAACCATCTTCGGTCCTTGCAAACATGACACGTCGCACCAGAATCGTACCACCAAGCTATGTCATCATACTGTACATAAAATGACTCAGAAATTAACGACACATAATTCAAAACCGAATTATTGTTGAAGGTTAAAATCTGACCTGCTTTTTTCGGATCCCCTTTGGATCCACCACTAGTACCAGCATCATTTTTGCCTTTGCCCACACGGCAATCACGCTTGAAATGTCCTGGTTTCCCAGATTTCCAACAGTCACCATTCCCTGACTGTTTTGCTTTCTTTACAAACCCTTTCTTGTTACCTCCTCCTTGGAACTTACGCTTCTTATTATTGTTTCCTTTCTTGGAACTAGGATCGGCATCTTCCACCATATTAACAGATGAACCGCCAATGTCCTTGTCCTTTTCTTTCACCCATGTATTCTCTATCCTTCGACATCCTTCCTCAATACTTATGGTACTTCCCAACTCAACCAAATTGTATTCATCCTTCTTATGTTTCAAATTGGTTTTGAAATCCTTCCAAGAAGGCGGAAGTTTGGCAATAATAGACGCCGTCACAATGGATTCGTCCATTTTTAAACCATGTTGGGCAAAGCGACCAAGTATACTTAGACACTCATTGTACTGTTCCATAACAGAACGTCCGTCTACCATTTTGTAATTCATGAAATCACTTACCAGGAATTTCTTACTGGATGAATCTTCTGCCATGTACTTGGCCTGAAGCATGTCCCATAATTCTTTTGCAGATTCGATGTTTTGATAAATATCAAAAAGAGTATCACACATACCGTTTAAGATTGTTCCACGGCAAATGAAGTCATCGTTCCAGAACTTGTTTCGTTTTCTGGTTTGATCAATGGTTTCGTCCTCCACTTCCTCCGGCGCTGGTGTTGTCAAAACGTACACAACTTTCATAGTTGTTAACAAGAATAACATCTTTTTCTGCCATCTTCGAAAATCCTGCCCTTCGAATTTGGCTAACTTCACAAACTTCAATGTCATATCTCGCACTGATTCGCCTGCCATCTTGTTCAAATTTAATCGATCTTTGTTGCAAATTTGGTATTGGTGGTATCCTGATAGCAATTAGAAGTCACGAATATGAACGCTTTCAGATCGATTAAATTGGAGTGTATACCAATTAACGACCGGATAAAATCTAATTGATTCAAGTTTGTATATGATAGTATGTTTGCAGAAAAAACGTGATCAAAATATGGTTGATCAGCCTTATCTTTTCTCTATTCAAAAATACAGAATATATTAGACAGTTTATGGGGTCGGTTATTAGGGTCTAAAAACTGCAAAACAGTTATATTAACCGTAAAACAACTAGCAGCAGCATCTGGTAACTAGCAGTAGGAACTAGTAACTAGCAGCAAGAACCAGTAACTAGCAGCAGAAACCAGCAGCAGGTACCAGTAACTAGCAGCAGGAACCAGTAACCAGCAGCAGAAACACATCACTAGCAGCAGAATCTAGCAGCAGAATCCACATCAACTTAATATGTATTATTTGGTGGAAAAACAAATTCTAATGAATTTTTAACATAGCAATGTTATACACCCAAGCCAGGGGCGCTGCCCCTTGGACCCTGCTTCTTTCAGGGGCGCTGCCCCCGAACCCCCGCCAAGGGGGCTACGCCCCCTTGAAACCCCCGTTAGTCCCGTTAATATCCAAATAAGTGTCGACCCATATTTGCATATTAAACTCAATCTATTTCACACTAAAATACCAACAGGCTTGAGTTGAGCTCGGTGACCATAACCCATGGTCTCTCGGCTCGTGACACAAACAAAACATACAACCCATGATATCTTTCACGCAAGACTAAAGGTGCTTTTAATGACTCGAGACAACAGCTAACTGAGCATAACCTTAAATAAAGTTCCGAAGACAACACGACTTGAATTATAACTACAAGCACACAAATTCCGAATCCTGCACAACTCGAGCTGAGTACAAACACAACCAAGATATCGAGCATAAGTGCAAGCCAAGTTGAACATAGGTACAGATTTTTGAGTATCAAACACACCCTATTCAAGCCGCTAGGTGTGGGCTGAAATCCTTTAAACTTTAAATAGCAGAATTGTGTTCATGTGGCAAACATATTCGAGCATACAATTTGACTATGAACCCAAGTAACCCAAACTTAACGCAAACACAAACATATTCGAGCAACCATGAGTATAGACCCAAACATGAACACAAACACGGAATGAACACAACCACCGACGCGATGTGAAACTTAATACAAACACAAGGAGTCGAACACAACATACCCACAATCATTCAAGCATAACTCAAACATAAATTTTCTTTTATCCTAGATTCGATTAGCTCCTTTTCTGTTTATGATTCGATCAAGAAAGAATAACAAGGACTCGAACACAACAGTTTTAAAAACATACACTTCTTGGTCTTGAGCAATAAATTCCACCATAATCAGCTCTTCTCCCCCTCCTTCCTCGATCTCCAGGCTGGGTTGAATTCTGGGGAAGAGTTTTAGGAGGCTACAAGATCCTGGGAAGACTCGAAAGTATAAGAGTCCATGGTTAGCTGGCGATGGTTGATGTGGGTGGTGATTTCCTGGGGTATATCACCAGAAGAATTCAAATGGTGCATTGGACTGTTGTGTGGTAATATCGGAGAAAGGGGAAGGATAAGGATCACGTGTGTGTGTGTGGGGGGGGGGTGGGTTTTATTTGTATAAATTGAATTTTGTGTACCCCGTATTCTGTTGAGTTGAGGTGCAATCGTGGTACCCCAGTTTCACATAAACGTGAAAAACATAAATCTGGAATCGTTTTTTATAAAACCGGCATAAAATAAAATTTATTGACTCTAAAATAGATCATGAGGTTAAACCGTTACTAATATGGTGTCGGTACGCGTGTGGTATCATTCTCTCAATTCGTGCAGTTTCGTTAAAAGTTATACGCAAGAGGGATATGAAATTTCAAAAATAAATTATTTTGAGTTTTAAATGTTGAGTAAGATCCTAGAAAATTGCTAGTTGTTATAATTATATGGCTAGAGCTGACCATATATGACTAGACCCGCCCATTATACGGCTAAACCCTGCCATATATGGCTTGACCCAACCATATATAGGTATACCCAGCCATATATGGCTTGACCCGGCCATATACGGCTAGACCTGGCCATATATGGCATGACCCAACCATTATACGGCTAGACCCGGCCATTATACGTCTAGACCTAGCCATATATGACTAGACTCGCCCATTATACGGCTAGACCCGACCATATTTGGCTTGACCCAACCATATATGGCTAGACCCGACTATTTATGGCTAGACTTGGCCATATATGTCCAGACCCGGCCATTATACGCCTAGACCCAGCCATTATACTGCAAGACCCGACTATTATAAGGCCAGACCCGACCATATATGGCAGGAACCAACCATTATACTATAACACCCATGAACGACACGTCATAAATACTCAATTTTTAAAACTTTTACGCGAAAACGACCTCACTTTAATGGACACCGTGTTACTCTTTCGACCATTGACAAAAACCTATAAACTTTCAGACCTTTTTAGATGAAACTAGACTCAATTAACTCGGTAATAACAGGTGGCACTGTTACACCCCGTGCCCGCTTTGACCAAAACTTAAAACTTTACATGCGGAAACGCTTTACCTTTACTTTTGACCATTTACAAAAATCCTTGAAGATAACCAAGATGACCAAACTGGAATCATAACCAAGATGACCAACTGGATTCATAACCAAGATAAGCAACCTGGACCATAACCAAGATGACCAATCTGGACCATAACCAAGATGAACAAACTGGACCATAACCAAGATGAACGAACTAGGTTCATAACCAAGATAAGCAACCTGGAACATAACCAAGATAAGCAACCTGGAACATAACCAAGATGACCAATCTGGACCATAACCAAGATGAACAAACTGGATCCACACTTAGGTCCAGATTTTGGAACCTAAAAAGTAGATCCTGGGAAGATCCACACTAAGGTCCAGATTTTGGAACCTAAAAGTAGATCCTGGGAAGATCCACACTAAGGTCCAGATTTTGGAACCTAAAAGTAGATCCTGGAAAGATCCACACTAAGGTCCAGATTTTGGAACCTAAAAGTGGATCCCATACTGACGGGTTATGCATAAACCTCTTTTGACCCATTTTCACAACAAACCACTTATACCACTTCCTTTTTATACCAAACTTGACCAACATCAATAACTTATCATAACAAACATGTTCCAAGGGTACTTGACCCGTTTACAACTCAAAATGGGTACGTTTGTGCCTAAACCAAACGCCCCTTTAACTTTACACCAAAAACACATAACCTATACTTGAACTTACCAAACGACTACCAAATCGTTATACAACTCTTGACATACAATTTGACACTTGTCTACTCATTACAAAACGTTACTTGACTCGCGGGGGTACAAACTTTACACTCGAGCTCGGTATCTACCTAAACATAACTCAAGTCCATATCACTTATCATACAACATACATAACACTTATGTTAGAAATCCATATAACACATATTACCATCATTTTACTTACCTTAGCTCCAAGCTAAGCACATCAAGAACATCATCATCATCACAACCTTCCATCATCATCACCATAACATCTTGCAATGATTATAGCAAAGGGTGGCCACTAGCACTTGATCTTCACCTTCTTCTTCTTACATCAACATTTAGCTAGTTTCCCTCTCTTTTCTATCTCAATAAAAACCGGACTTTCAAGATCTATCTAAATAATGGTGGAGTAATCTAGAACTCGCTAGTTATATTAGTTAGGTGATGACTTTGGGAAATTGGCAAGAATGGCCCCTCAAGTCTTTTTCCTTCTATTTAAGCCACAACTAACTTTATCACATGTTTAATACTTGGCAACCTAGGCCCATTTAGTTACACATCATATTTTACATAACCGCTTTAGTCATATTTTGACTATCGGGTTTGACCACTACACAACAAATGTTGACTGGCCAATCACATAAGGTCTTTATCATTTTCATCTAGGGTGGGTCCCAACACCCGGGAAACGGGTCTAACAATTCTACCCCCTTATTTAGATTTCGTCCCCGAAATCTCTCGTCTATTTCTATCCAAAACTAAATCACAACATATACAAAACAATCTACATGATCGTGCAAATTCTAAACTTGCTATACATAAACATAAGTTGCAATCCACTCTAACTACTCTTCTTATCACATTCTTATCTAAAATTTCCAACAATGACTACTTGTCGTGTGGAAAATTTTACTATTTTGACTTTATATAAGTCAAACTTCATCACTATAAACACGTCATACGCCCATACACTAACATGACATAACATCTTATACCGGCCAATCTCACATTTAACATAGTGCCAACACGTATCTACATCAAAAACCGGTAACTTAATTCAAAATAAACAATGTACCATACAAACGACACCTTTCAAAATTCTTTCTCACGCATCACTTAAGCAATCTTTCTTATTAACTATCGGAAAAGTTCAACAATTAACTTATCAATTTCATGCATAACTCATTCTAGACGTCTATTTTAAGGTTTCACACATGACCTTAACGCCGCTATAAGTTTTATTTATATCTATCTTTTCTTATGACGTCTAACATGTTTTAGTTTTCACTTTCTCATATTACTATCCGTACTCATGTCATATCGGCTACACATAAGTCCACCATTTATAACTCTTTATTTACATAAAAAGGCGTCCCAATCTATGTAAATAATGAATTATAAACTCATGGTTCGGCGATTTACAATTCTTCATTTAAAAGAAAAGGCGTCCCAATCCATTTAAATCAAGAAACCATAAACCATCCTACTTATATGCTTCCAACATAACATTCGTACAACTTTCCATCTTTACTAGCCTTGGATCCAATCTCACTAACTTTCATTCATGCCATAAAGGCAAGCTAACATCCATGCCATAAAGCAAGCTAACATCCATGCCACAAATGTAAGCTAACATCCATGCCATAAGGCAAGCTAACATCCATGCCACAAAGGCAAGCTAACATCCATGCGATAAGGCAAGCTAACATCCATGCCATAAGGCAAGCTAACATCCATGCCACAAAGGCAAGCTAACATCCATGCCATAAAGGCAATCTATATCATTCTTGCCATAAAGGCAATCTATATCATTCTTGCCATAAAGGCCATCTATATCATTCTTGCCATAAAGGCAAGCTATATCATTCTTGCCATAAAGGCAAGCTATATCATGAGCATTGGACCCAAGCTATATATATTTTATCATCTTTACTCATTTTATCTTTTATGTACTTTAATTACCAGGCACACGCTATCATTTATTCAATTTTCATTGCCTTACGCAATCTCATCATTTACTATCACGCTTCCTATCATCTAGACAAGTTTCTATATAACACTTGTCGATTTATTATCTTTGCAATTTCACAATGCAACTTATCTTTCATTCGTCAACCTCAAGTTGACTCACACACTCGCTATGTGCCATTCTTTTATTTAGACAATTTATATGTAATGCTTATTCATTACAATTTACTCATCTCTACGTGTTCTTACAACACACTTTTATTATTACCCGTCAACCCTTGTTGACCATATTCTCAACTCATACTACCACTTCATTTAGTCTATTTAGTTTTTACACATATAAACCTTACATAGGTTTATTCTATCACACTATCACAAATCTCATCATATACATTTCAATATATATATATATATATATATATATATATATATATATATATATATATATATATATATATATATATATATATATATATATATATATATATATATATATATATTGACATGATTATATTCATGTTCTCCAATTCTTTCTAGCACAATTCAAGTCACTTATGACTTCTAGCGCAATCTATATCGCATTCATTATTTCTACTCATTTATTATTAACATATCATGTTTTATATGATACATGACCTCATCACATCTCAACCATACACTTTAACTTTCTCATTTTAGTTTAGCATATAAGAATTGATGCTTCAAGCATCTATTCATTATTATATCAATCATGCCTCTCAAAACATCAAACTACAAACATACTTCGCTCTTCACTTCTTACTTTATATCACACGTTCAAAGCATCTAAGTTTCATCAAGCACTAACCATGCTTCTTACTTACTTCACATGACAATGTATTCTTTTTTAACTTTACTGACCACAACTAGGACAACACATAACATGCATTCCAATGCATCTATCTCAACTCATACACTTTTATACAATCGTGCTCTCAAGCACACCACATAAAACTTAAACATATAATAGACTTCTATAGACTTAACAACACAAAAACAATCACATCATAACACTTAACACTTATCCAACAAGTGTTAAAACATTTCTAACAAAATCAAATCATGAAGTCTATGGCATCATACCTCACATCGCATAATCAATCAATATCTAAACATCAACCTTCTAATTACCCGCGAGCACTAGTTTACCTTATAACTAAGGCATCATGAAACTTAATTCACTTACTAACCCGTCTCTAATACCACTTAGCATTCTTATTCACATTCCATAACTATAACTCTATTATACGATCACATAATATCAATACAATCACCGGCACCAACCGAGGTGCACGACTAACTAATCATTTAAGCATCTCAAGTCCCCATGGACTTGTATCTCATACACAACAACACTATTACAAACATACATCACCTATCATCAATAGGCTCAACTAGCATAAAACATAATCCGTCTAACACATAGCAATTAATTTCCGCGCAACTAACACTTACGTCTAATGCTTCTACGAGTGGTTTAAGACTAGGCAACCTATAGTGGAAACCTAATTCACTTAAACCGATGCTCTGATACCAAGTTGTTACACCCCGTGCCCGCTTTGACCAAAACTTAAAACTCTACACGTGGAAATGCTTTACCTTTACTTTTAACCATTTACATAAATCCTTGAACATAACCAAGATGACCAAACTGGACTCATAACCAAGATGACCAACTGGATTCATAACCAAGATAAGCAACCTGGACCATAACCAAGATGACCAATCTGGACCATAACCAAGATGAACAAACTGGACCATAACCAAAACGAACAAACTAGGTTCATAACCAAGATGACCAATCTGGACCATAACCAAGATAGATGACCAATCTGGACCATAACCAAGATGAAGAAACTGGATCCACACTTAGGTCCAGATTTTGGAACCTAAAAAGTAGATCCTGGGAAGATCCACACTAAGGTCCAGATTATTAGGAACACGTTTTAGCAAATATTCAAGTCTTGTACATTGTATCGCAATTGGTTGCTTATATCAAGGTCTCTATAGTTTGTAAACATAGTCCGGCCCATTAGGAGTCCATGGGCCGGCCATTTACTTGTAATTTTCTCTAATTTCACCCCATGTGCTTGCGCTAATATTTTGCCTATAAATAGAAGGCATGGGGTGCTCATTTAGTTGTTGGTTTTTCATGTCTCTTGCGGAAGCTATGCTCGTATAACGTGTGAAATGAATTCCTTTCATTCTACCTCTCTTCTTCTCTTATTCTCTTCTTATCTCTTATCTTATTAGCTTATTTCTTATTTATATCATTCGTAGCTTATTTAGTTAAGAGTAGTAGTAGTGAACGTATAAGTTAGTGTGTGTTACATGTGTGGATTTACGTAAAAGAGGACCTACAAGTGGTATCATTCGCCTAAGATAGTTATAGTGTGTTTTTTAAGAGTAGATCTAATCGTTGTTTACTTTGGTTCGTTAGTTTACGTGAAATTTTTTTTGGTTCGTTGTTCAAAAATTGTGAAAAAATGTAAGTCTCATACGTCACTAATTCATTTTTTCATCAAATCTGAGAGTTTAGCGTTTAAAGTGGTGAAAATAGTTGTTATTTTTGAAGATTTAATCGTTAAACACCATAGTTTTCATCGTATTATCATCGTGAATCGTTTCTGGACGAATTTCGAAGAAAGTCGGTGAAAATAGGGTTTCTCGCATTTGGAGAAAAGAGGGTTTCTCGCATTTGGTGAAAAGAGGGTTTCTCGCAATTGGGTCAGACAAGGGTTTCTCGCAATTCACCTGCAGTTTCGGAATTGGTACTCGGTATTTCCATACTTGTATAAGTTTGTGAAATTACCTTGACTTGGTTTTATTCTCATCTCTTGTATAAGATTTGAGAACGTGATCGAAATTGTAATTTTGATAAATCTTTCGAAATTGCTTGATCTTTCGCAATTCGGAGTAATTTATCGCAATTGCTTTTTCATATCGCAATTAAGATAACTTCTCGCAATTGCTAAGCTCTTTCGCAATCTTGATTGTTTCTCGCAATTACCAATTCTTTCGCATTTGGTGAACTTTCGGAATTGCTTGGTTCTTTCGCAATTGGACATCTTCTTTCGCAATTCAGGGACTTTCGCAATTGGCACATGTGAACAGTATTTCTCTCGCAATTTGACAAAGAACTTAAAATTAACTAAAACCAAATTTCATAACTCTTAAAACACATCTTAATTATCTCAAGATCCAACAAACATGTCTCAACCACCACACTTTAATTACTACTACCAGCTACAACAATATCCTCAACAACAGCAATTTCATCCTCAGTATCAACAACAACATGCATTCGTGCAACAGCATCAATTTCTACCTCCACAACAAGTATCTCCACAACAAATCATGCAACAGACTCAGATGCAGAATTATCAACCTATCTCCAGAGAACCACATTGGTTTACCAAAATGTGTGAAGCAATCAGCAGTCAGCAATCTCGACATAAGGCAGGCAATCAGGACACTCCACCTATGTTGACACCAAGAAATTATGTGCAATGGTCTAGTAGATTCCTTCGCTTCATTGAACTCAGGAAACCCCATGGGAAATATCTTAAACAAGCCATCATTGAAGGACCATTTCTACTTCCCACTACTACTGTTCTCAGTGATATTGACAGAGACACAACACCAGCTCCAATTCCTGTATCTCAATACACTATTGAACAAACTTTACAACAAGAGGCAAATGAGTTGGCAATGTCCTATATACTTCAAGGAATTACTAACCCAATTTTCCGAAGTATTGATGCTCAGAAAACAGCAAAAGACATGTGGAAACATGTGCATCTTCTCATGGAAGGCACTGAGTTGAATCAAGAAGATCTTGAATCCAAGCTCTACATGGAATACACTCATTTCATCATGGAACCAGGGGAGAAAATAGAATCTTACTACCACCGTTTCACAAACATTGTCAATGATTTGGATCGTCATGAAATCAAGTTACCAAAGATTGCTATCAATGCCAAATTTCTTGGATGCCTTGGACCAGAATGGCAGAAGTATGCAACTTTTGTCAGGCAAGCCAAAAAGATCAATGAAGTCAAATGTGGATTGTTGTATGACTTTCTAAGACAACATCAGGCTGAAGTGGATAAGGAAGTTGCAGCAAAAGGAGGGTTTTCATCAGTACCAAACTCACTGGCTCTCATTGCTCAATCTAACTTTCCACCACCACACCAGGAAATTGGTCAACCACCTTCTCAACCTAGCTTTCAACCACAACCTTCCAACCAAATCATTCCATATGAAGGACCATCCCAATATTCTGACAATCAAATGGTGTTGGGAATTAAGCTTTGGCAGTTCATACGGTCAGATGAAGCAGTTAGTACGGTTGAAGAATTTTGAAGATAAAGAGCAGTTTGTACGGTTGAATAGATAAATTAGTACTGCTTAATATTATTATCTTGTAAACGTGTAAGTAGATAAGTATGGAAAATATATTGTTTATATCGTATAAGATTAGAATGGTAGTTATCTTGTGAAGGGATCCTTGATCTATAAAAGGATTGCCTTAGGGTTAAACATAAGTGACATACGAAAGATATACGAACGATAAAAGAAAAACGAATAGAGTTAAGATTCAAGGTTGTAAACCCTAGTGATAGGAGATCATTCGTATTATTATTCTAATAATATTGAATCGTTGAAGTTGAAGCTTATCATTCTGTGTTTATTCATTGTTTCATTCAAATCATACAAAACACATAAAGTCTTCTAAGTACTAGCTAGTAAATTCCGCGTGCTAGACTACGTATAATTCTAAGTATCACATCTAACACAAGGAGTGTGTGTAGATCCGGTCAAGTGGTATCAGAGACAGGTTGCTGATACTTAGATTTAGAAGATCCGAGAAGAACAAAGATGGACACAGAAACAACACCATCCACAACTAACATTGCTGCTAAGCTACCTATGCTTAAACCTAATGAGTTCGACATGTGGAGACTTCGTATTGAGCAGTTTTTCCAAGTGCAAGATTATGCACTTTGGGTGATCATTGAAGAAGGAAACTCCTTTACACCTGTAACAACAACAACTGTTGTTGAAGGTAAATCTGAGACTAATGTGCAGACAAAGCCAACCACTACTGAAGAGAAGGCAAGGTACAAGAATGATGTCAAGGCTAGAAGTTTGCTTCTGATGACTATTCCAAATGACCAGTTGCTGAATTTTAGTAAGTTCAAGTGTGCTAAAACCCTTTTTGAAGCTATTGTTGCAAGATATGGTGGGAATGAAGCCACCAAGAAAACCCAGAAGACACTTCTCAAGCATCAGTTTGAGAACTTTACTGCAACAAGCAATGAGTCGTTGGATCATATGTTCAATAGGCTTCAAAAGCTGGTGAGTCAATTAGCTGTTCTAGGAATTGAGATACCTCAGGAAGATCTCAACTCAAAATTTCTGAGGAGTCTACCTTCTGAATGGGCTGTGCATGTGGTGGTATGGAAAAACAAGCCTGATATAGACTCCATGAGCTTAATGGATCTCTATAGCAACTTCAAGATAGTTGAACATGATATTAAGAAGTCTGCTGGATCTAGCTCAAGCTCAAGTTCTGGGAATTTGGCATTTGTATCAACTCCCAGTACAGATGAAGAAGTGCAAGTTGATGGAGCAGTTGGTACTGCTAGTACAAACCTTGGTACTGCTAGCACCTCAAGCAGTACTAGTGGACTTTTGAATGATGATACTTATTGTGCTTTCTTGACTACTCAGCACAATGGAAGTATGTTGACTCATTCAGATCTTCAAGAGATTGATGAAGATGACATTGAAGAGATGGACGTCAAGTGGCAGCTCTCTCTTCTTAGCATGAAGGCTAAGAGATTTTTGAAGAAGACTGGCAAGAAGATTGTCATAAACAGCGATGATGTTGCAGGGTATGACAAGTCAAAGATTGAGTGCTACAATTGCCACAAGATGGGTCACTTCTCTAGGGAATGTAGGAAGCCAAGACAGCATGACTCAAGGAATAAGGGGCATTAAAGCAAGTCGAGGAGTGTGGAGGTTACTGATTCAAGCTCGAAAGCCATGGTTGCTATTGATGGCTTAGGATTTGAATGGAGCTACATTGCAGAGGAGGAAGCAGAAGCATCTACAGAGATTGCTCTCATGGCATTTTCAGATTCTGAGGTACAAGTTTCAAAATTTTCTAAATCTTGTGAAGCTTTAAAAGATCTAGAAACACTTAAGACAAGATATGATAATCAAAGAAAAGAGCTACTTGAAACCAGTTTTAACTTATCAAATCATAAAAGAGCTTTAGCTGTGTTAGAAGAACAAATTGTTCACTTTAGAAGTAATGAGTCTAAATTTGCTGATGATATGATTATTATTAAGAGAGACTTAATGCTTAGAGAGAATGAGATCACTGTGTTAAAACATGAGCTAGAACAGGTTAAGAAAGCTAAGGAGAACATCCAGATGAGTGTAGACACACTTGAACATTCATCAAAAGGTGTTCAAAAGATAATTGAATGTAAGATTCTAAACCAAGCTAGGTCAGGTCTAGGGTATAAATCAGTTCCACCTCCCTATAGAGGAATTCCTACACCCCCAGGCATTAACCTAGAACACACTGGAATCCCTGAATTTAAATTTCCTGAGAGAAACTATGGTCTTCAACCTAAGGAGGATGTAGTTGAAAAAGCTGTGTATGTAAGTGCAAGTGATACTTCACTTTCTGAGGATAAGATGTCCTCAGCTAAAGACTCAGATGCTCCAACCATTGAGGACTGGACTTCTGATGATGAGGATGATCAGGCTGTGGTTAAGCCTGTTAGTGCTAAAGTGGAGGAACCAAAGGTTCCAAAGATGGTTAAACCTGAGACTGCTAGGCTTAGATCAAATTCTAAACCTTTTAGGCCAACAGTTAGGTATGCAGAAATGTATAGAACCACCAACAAGCCCAGAGGTAACCAAAGGAATTGGAATGACCTCAAGTCTTACCAATTAGGTGATGATTTTGTTTGCTATAGGAAAGCTTGTTACTCTTGTGGTAGCTTTGACCATCTTGCAGCCTTTTGTGATAAGTGGGTGAGAGGGTATACAAACCATAGAATGAGCCTATAGAGACCTCAACCTAGGAATGATAGAATGGTACCTAGATCAGTTCTTTTGAAGTCTGGCCTAAGATCAGTTCAAACTGCTAGACCAGCAGTTCAGACTGTCAGACCAATTAGACCTGTTCACCTAAGACCAACAGTTCAAAGTGCAAGAACAGCTTTTAAATCAGCACCAAAAACTGTTAAGAGACCCTTTCAGAACAAAGCAGTGGTGAAAAACCAAGTTTGGAAACCTAAAGTGTCAACTGCAAAGCCAGCAGTTCCAACTGCTAGCAAGGTAATTGGTACTGGTGTGAATAAAAACACTGCTAAAGGAAATATGGGTAATGGAGTGAATGCATCAGCATGTTAGGTATGAAGACCTATTAAACCCAATGGTGCTAAGAATGTTTTGAAAAGAATGAATTATGTTGATGCTAGAGGAAAGACTAAGTCTGTTTTGGCTTGGGTTCCACAAGAAAATTAAAATTTTCTTGTAATGTGCATTGTTAGTCATATGCTTGTATCTTGTTTCTTTGTTTTTGGACTAACAATTGTAGGATTGGAGAGAAAATACCAAGGGATACTAAATGCTTGATGTTTTGGACTTAATGGTGTTCTGGAGATTAGTATGTGATCTTTGCATACAACAAATAGTAATTGGTTCACCATGTCTTATCCACATAAGAACCAACTAGTCCAGAGCAAACGGTTTCTGGTAAAGACTAATCAAATCCGTTGATGGTTGACAATTTACTAAAAATTGTATGGTTATCAGCTCACCATATCTAACTGTGAAGAGTTGGCTAGTCCAAAGCAAACGGCTATTGGTAAAGACATATCAAATCCGTTGATAGCTGGTAGTTTGCTAAAAACTATACATGAGCCATGGTGTTTTTAAATGTTTTCAATAAGTTCATATGGCTCAAAAATTTTTAATCAGCAGTTTGTACTGTTTGTACAAAGTTAGGACGGTTCAACTAGCCGTTATAACTGACGTGTCAGTAATTAATTTTGGGGTAAAAACTAGCCGTTGGCCGTTTGTTGCGATTTTTACTGATTGAATTATGGATTTCGAGGGATCCTCTTATAGATATTTTAACTTTTATTCTATTATATTCCTATTCTAAAATAAAAGTTACCATATTCTTTAAGTCGGTCAATTGAAAAACCTACAACTCTCTCCATAAAATCTCAACTTTGTTTTCATCTTCTATCTTTTCACTCAAAATTATTACTATTCACGGCTGTTAACTAATATTTACTACTAAGAATGGAAGATTTGCAGTTTAAAGAGCGTCACAATCAAGTTGCGTGTTTGGAGAAAACAGAGAAGGGAGATGAGCGAAAATTCTTTGAGATTGTTGATTTTCTCAATCGATCTTACATAAAGTATGCAATAACCGTCTCTCCTACTCTTTATGTCTCGCACATCACACAGTTCTGGCAGAATTCATCTGTCTTGACAAGTGATGACGGAGACTTAGAAATTCATTCTGAAGTAGATGGCGTTAAGTTTGTTGTTACCGAGTCTATACTTAGGAGACATCTTAAATTAAATGACTCAGATGGTATCCACACTATGCTAAATACTGAAATTTGGGAAACACTTGAAAGAATGGGGTATGATACATCCGAACACAAATAAACTTTTCAAAAAGGATGTTTTTCACCTCAATGGAGATTTTTGATACATACCCTTCTACATTGTTTGAGTCCTAAAAAGACTGCTTGGGAGTAGTTCAGTAGTAATATTGCTATTGCTCTCATATGTCTTTCTACAAACAGGGTTTTTAACTTCTCAAAATTCATTTTTGAGGGTATGGCATCAAATGTTGAAAGCAAAACAAAGTTTCTTATGTATCCTAGATTCATTCAAACTCTTTTGAATAAGAAAATTTATTTGCTAAAAACACATAAAAGGAC
The DNA here is from genome assembly GCA_021014915.2 of Artemisia tridentata subsp. tridentata. Classification (NCBI taxonomy): domain Eukaryota; kingdom Viridiplantae; phylum Streptophyta; class Magnoliopsida; order Asterales; family Asteraceae; genus Artemisia; species Artemisia tridentata. The sequence continues at coordinate 3,712,581 of CP139501.1, forward strand.
TTTTCCTACTCCTAGCCTGCAATCCAAGGTTTTTCAAAATATGGCTATGGCAAGTAGATTGTTTTCTGGGGAAATAGTTCCTTTGTTTCCTCAAATGCTTCAAACTGAGTTGGGTAAAGGTTCAGCAGTTCCAACTGATCCCCATCACACACTCACTCAAGAACCTGAGTCATACCACCAACCAACTGCAGTCACAACATATATGAGAAGGTTTCCATCTGGTCTAACCAGAGTGGCTACCAGATCCATGCCCCATGATTCACCTCTCCTAGCAGGTAACACAGCTAGAAGTGATGAGGGTAGTTCTTCACAAACTGAATTGATGGCTTTATGTACCAAATTAGAAGCAAAGGTTGACTCTTTGGAGAAGGAGCTAAAGCAAAACAAGGAGGAACTTAAAGCTCACAAAAAGAAGTTTGCCAAATTGACTCTTAGGGTGAAAAAGCTTGAAGAGCAGTTGAAGAAGAAGAGGGCAAGAATGGTTTTGGATGATGATTCTTCAAGTGCTGAATCAGATGACTCAGATGGTGATGATAGTGATTCTTCCAAACAGGGGAGGAAATCAGATGAAGATAAGGGAAATGGTTCAGAATCTCAGGGGAGGCAAGATGAAGGTAATAAAGATGAAGGTAATGAACAATTGAATTCAGATATCGTTGGCATGGATATAGAAGAACAGGTTGATGTTCAAAAGCATGAAGCAGTTCAGACTGGTAGTCAAGAAGTGGTTACAGTTCCAACTGTTGAAGCAGTTCAGACTGCTATGACAGAGCATGAAGCAGTTCAATCTAATGAATCGACAGCCAAAATTGTATATGAAAGAAGAAGAGCAGATAAGGGTAAAAGACCTATGACACAGGAAGAAGAAGAAGCTGCTCAAGAACTTGAAAGGCTGAAAACATTGAAACCAAAAACTAAGGAGCAGATAGCTTTTGATGCAGATGTTGCAAGACAGATTCAAGAAAAGGAATTGGCTGATGAACAAGCTAAAAAGGCTCAGATTGCTCATGATGAGGAATATGAAAGGAAAATTGCTGCTAATGAAGAAAGTAATATATTTGAATTTATGGAAAGAACCAGATCTAAAGATATTAATCAAGAGGAGTTCAATGAACAGTTACAATATTTGTTGGATTCTGATGTGATTGTAAGAGCTCAAGTTTTAATGGTTCTTAAAGATAAACAGTTGAATGAAGAAGAAAAGATAGAGGAGCTTAAAGAGTTCATAATCAAAAAGAATGGAATTGCAACATGGGAAGATCTGATTCAGAGAATTAAAGAAAGACAGAAGTATGGGTACAAAACAAAGTTACCTACAAAGAAGGAGTTAGTTGATGATATGAAACATTATTTGAAGAATTCATCAAATTACACTATGAAAGATTTCAAAGGAAAGTCAGATGCCATAATTGAAAAGGAATTCTATGAAACTTATGCTATTCTGAATACTCCAAGAAGAAGTTTCAAAACAGGAAAGAAGAGAGAACCAGAAGTTATGGAATCTGATGATGTGAAGAAATCAAAGACTGAAGAAGAAAGACTATCTGATAAGAAAGATTTTGATACTGCAAAGTAATGAAGATCCTAAATGATGACTGATGATGTAAGTGTTTGGAAGAATCCCTCTCATAAGGATGAAAAAGCTTAATTGAAGAAACTTAGTGATTTGGGAAGAAATCATAAGTTTAGGGGAGGATTATTGGGAATTAAGCTTTGGCAGTTCATACGGTCAGATGAAGCAGTTAGTACGGTTGAAGAATTTTGAAGATAAAGAGCAGTTTATACGGTTGAATAGATAAATTAGTACTGCTTATTATTATTATCTTGTAAATGTGTAAGTAGATAAGTATGGAAAATATATTGTGTATATCGTATAAGATTAGAATGGTAGTTATCTTGTGAAGGGATCCTTGATCTATAAAAGGATTGCCTTAGGGTTAAACATAAGTGACATACGAAAGATATACGAACGATAAAAGAAAAACGAATAGAGTTAAGATTCAAGGTTGTAAACCCTAGTGATAGGAGATCACTCGTATTATTATTCTAATAATATTGAATCGTTGAAGTTCAAGCTTATCATTCTGTGTTTATTCATTGTTTCATTCAAATCATACAAAACACATAAAGTCTTCTAAGTACTAGCTAGTAAATTCCGCGTGCTAGACTACGTATAATTCTAAGTATCACATCTAACACAAGGAGTGTGTGTAGATCCGGTCAAATGGTCTTATATAACAACACAGATTCCATGATGTACTCCAATGCTGATTATGATGAAGAAGATGATGCCTTCAACTCTCTCAATGAAGCATTTGGATTAATTGCTAAAGCATTCGGAAAATTCACCAGCAAATCCAACAACCGTCTTCGTTCATCATCCAACACAAGGAATCAAGCTGTTATCAATGATGGTCGGGTGGAAATTCAGAATCGGTCTTCAGGAAGATATGGATCGGGGAACATGGGAAGCTATGGTTCACAAAGGTTAAACTCAGGGGGTCAAAGGTTTAATGCTGCAGCAGGAAGTGGAAACACTGTGGGGAATACTCAAAGGGGAAATCAGATGGCTGGAACTGAAAGGAGAGACATTACAAATACTTCGATTACTTGTTACAACTGTGGTGGAAGTGGTCATATGGCAAAAGCTTGCCCACAGCCTCGGACTCTGGGAAGTGATTATCACAAGGAAGCTCTCTTGCTGGCATTAAAGGATGAAGTAGCAGGTTCAGCAAATGCAAAGGAACAGAGTGTCATGGCTAATGCTGATTCTGATGATGAAATGGAAGATCTAGAAGAAAATGCTGCAGTGATGCTCATGGCAAACATGCAAAAAATGAACATTAACGAGACAGGCCCGGTGTATAATACCGATGGCTTATCTCAGGTACCTGATTCAGAATGTCTAATACATGAACTTGCTTCACCATCTGCATCTTCATCTTCAAAAGAAGATCTTGTTCAAAATGACTTATCATCTTTATCTCCAGAATATAATCAAATACAATCATTAGTATCATTTGATGATGATAAAACTGTTGTTGTATTTGATGATCCTCATGATCATCTTGAACAAAATGGTCCTTTGCCAGATCAAGATTCAGAACTTCAGACCTTATTGCTGACCACCCAATCACAAATTGAAAAATGCAATGAAATCAATCAAAATTTAAAAGCCAAGGTTGCATTGTTAACAAAGGACAATGAGTGCTATAAACTACAGCTTTCAAATTATGAAAAACAAGCAAAACGTGAGAAAGGCTTTGAGACTGCATTTCAAAAGGAGTACGTAAAAGTCAAAGATTTAGAACATCAAGTTCGTGAATTAACCGTTTCCAAGGATGATTTGCTTGCTCAAAAAGAAAAGGATCAATTTGAATTCAAAAAACAAATTGACACTTTAAATTCTGAGCTGTTTAAAACTCAAACAGAGCTTTCAACATCTCAGAGTAATCTTCTTGAGGAAAAGAAAATCACTAGTAAACGTATTAACTCATATCTTGAAGAAATCATCACATTGGAAACCAAGCTGAAAGAATTTCAAAATGTGGTGTACAAAACCGGTAATTCAGTAACTCAAATTCAACGGCTGACAGTAAAACCAAAACCGAAAGGATATGGCTTTGCTCTTGGCTGTGACCAACCACATTTTCTAAGTAAAGCACTCAGCAAAAATCCCAAGTTATACAATGCAGAACTGTTACTTGATGATACCTTTCAAAGAGTTGTTGTGTTTAGTAGTGATGAAGAAATTGAACATCTTGAACGACAAAATGAGAGTCGATCAACGTCAGACAAAGATTTTTCAAGAGTTCAATATGATTATTTGGAAAGACCTCACACTAGTAAATCTTTTGTCCCTCCAAAGGATAAACCAGAACAAACATTAACAAAACCTTTCATAAATCCATCTTCTGCTATAATTCCTGTTACCACGAATGGTGCTCCCGTTCAGGGTCCTTTGACAGAGGTAGATGTTGATCCACAATTGCCTAAAGAATGTCAAATTCTTCGATATTTGAAGACATTTATGGATGACATTCAGCTTTTGGAAATCGTGATTGAATTCAATTCTCAAATCACTGTCTCTACTATTCTTTCTCCTGTACATAAAGAAAAGCGAGAAATTTTTCAAAAGCAGTTTCTACCTCATGTCAAAAACCTCAAAAAGGGTGCAACAAAATGGGAACAAGAACTACAGACTAAAGTTGCATCTATGAAAAGCATTTTTAAAGCTAAAGATGACAAAATTCAAAGACAATAATTTCAAAAAAAAACTTTAGAAAAAGAGGCTGATCGACTCTTAGAAAAGGATTTGTGTGCTGATATAGTTTCTGTGATCATGAATTCTATTTACATGTCCTACAATGAGTTACTTGTGAATGATCATGCTGTGAATGTTGAGATGTTGCAAATAGAGATAGACAATTTGGTAAAAGAGAATGAGAATCTGAGACAAATCAACAATGATGTGTAAAACAAATACACAAATGATACTTTCAAACTTCAACAAAGACTTGACTGGTGTCAAAGAGAAAGTGCTGATTTTGAACTAGAATTCCAACATCTGAAAACAACTTTGTCATTTCAAAACAGTCATGTTTCAGAAAATCAAAACACAAATGAAAATGATGTTTTAAGACATCAACTGTTTGAATATGAGAAAGAAATAGATGAACTCTGTAACAACAGAAATGAAACCGTGCGTCTCAACAGAATTTTGGATTCAAAAAATCAGGAACTTCAACACATCATTGGGGATTTGAAAAAGAAACTCAGAGTTTTAGAAACAGGAAAAGCAAAAGTTAATAAGATTGCCCCAGGAATAAACAACAATGACAAGGCACCTAACCAAGCATCACCCCCAAACACTAATGCAAATACTTCACCTTCCACAGGATTAGAGATCAATTCTAAGGATAGCAGCTCAAAGACCTACAAGAAACAGAGGAAGAGTAGAATCCGGAAACCTAGGAATGGATCGTCTAAGTCTGCAGAAGTTAAAGTTAAAGCTAGTAGTTTGAATAAAATGCATGTAATGTCAAACATAGAATCAAACTTATCTAACTCTAATTCTAGGAATGATGTAACAAATGCTGACTCTTTGAATGTTATGAATGATATTATGGTTGATGCTAGTTGTGTATTTTGTCGTGTTAGTATATTATCTGGAAATCATGAGAAATGCGTTGCTAAAACTCTGTTGACTCGTAAAAAGAAACGACATAGTGGCACTTCCTCTAGGCTCACTACTGTTGCCAAGTCCATTTTAGGAAGACCACCACTAGTAGTTTCAGAAGTAACCGTTGACAACACCATAGACAAACCCAAGAGAACCAAATCACCTAGTGCATTCGTTAGGAAAAAGGCTGAAACTAGTTGGACATGGCAACGTTGGGTTCAAAAGACATATAGCTTTCAATGGGTTCCAAAACTAATTAAATCTTGTGTTACTAACCCAACGGGTCCAACCGTTAACAATTTTCCACCTGTTTCCAATAATTGTGATGCAGGTGATTCAAATTGTTCTCTGGATTGTTGATAGCGGATGCTCCCGACATATGACCGGCAACCTCAAGCTTCTTGTAAACTTTGTCGCAAAGTTCATTGGAACGGTCAGATTCGGGAATGATCAATTCGCTGCAATAATGGGTTATGGAGATTATGTTAATGGGAACATCGAAATCAGTCGTGTATACTATGTTGAAGGCCTTGGTCACAACCTTTTCTCAGTGGGACAATTCTGTGACGGAGATCTAGAAGTAGCCTTTCGGGAGAAAACTTGTTATGTCTTAGATCTTCAAGGAAATGACTTAATGAAAGGAAAACGCGGTACCAGTCTCTACACTATTTCCTTCTCGGATATGACAGCATCTACACCGATTTGTTTACTCTCTAAAGCTCATCCCACAAAGGCTTGGTTATGGCATAAAAGAATGTCTCATCTGAACTTCAAAACCATGACCGACCTTGCAAAGAAAAAGTTAGTAGACGGTCTAACAAAATTCAGATATGCCAAAGATCACTTGTGTTCTGCGTGTGAACAAGGAAAAAGTCACTGTGCCCACTTTCCTCCCAAAACAAAGCATAGCACAGATCATGTTCTACAACTGCTTCATATGGATTTGTGTGGTCCTATGTGTGTTCAAACTATCAATGGGAAACAATATATTCTGGTAATAGCGGATGATTACTCGAGATGGACTTGGGTCTACTTTCTTCGTACCAAAGATCAAGCTCCTTCGATGATCATCACATTTCTCACTAATATTCAAGTTCAGGTTCGTAACACCGTCAGGAAAATCAGAACAGACAATGGTACTGAATTCAAGAATCAAAATCTTTGAGAATTCACTGAGAAAAATGGCATTGTTCATCAGACATCAATTGCCCGCACTCCTGAACAAAATGGTGTAGTCAAAAGACGTAACCGGACGTTAGTTGAAGCAGCAAGGACTATGTTGATTAATGCCCAGTTACCAGATTATCTATGGGCTGAAGCCGTAGCTACTGCCTGTTATACTCAAAACCATTGTATGATCACCAAAAGACATGACACAACACCATATGAGCTCATGCAAGGCAGAAAACCAAATATCAACTATTTTCATGTCTTTGGAGCACTTTGTTATCCGAAGAATGATCGTGATGATTTTGGTAAATTAAAGGCTAAAGCAGATATTGGGATATTCGTTGGCTACTGTGAAAATTCTAAGGGATTCAGGATTTGGAATCGTCAGACCAGAGAAATTCAGGAAACTATACACGCAAATTTTGATGAACTCACGGAAATGGCTTCTGAGCAAAACAGCTTAGAACCCGCTCACAACCATCTTACCTTCCCTGAATCATCAACTGCACCATTACCCTTCAACAGAAAAGATTTAGAAGATTTGTTTGCTCCTCTGTTTATGACATTCCCGTTTGTAGTGCTTCAGATGCTTCCACCAGTTCCGCTGCTCAAATAAATACAAATCAAGCACCTGACACACCCGCAACTACTTCTGCAGCAGTTGCTGACAGTGCACCACAACCCGAACTATCATCATCTGTAGAACAAACACCTTCACCCGCAGTTGAAGATTCTCACCTACATTCTAATGAAGTTCTCACACCGGCAAACTTTGACGGGAATGCATTCTTTAATCCATTTGCTCCACCTCCAACCATTCCAGATATTGAAGTATCATCCTCGAGCAGTATGGATCCGTCAAATTTGCAGAACCATATTCAACCATACCCATCCACTCACAAATGGACTAAGGATCATCCGTTAGTAAACATCATTGGCAATCCATACAAACCAGTCATGACAAGACAAAGACTCCACACAGACGGTGAAACATGCATTTATGCACTCACCGTTTGTCAAACCGAACCTAAAAATATCAAAGAAGCCCTAACCTATGACAAATGGATTGAGTCAATGCAAGAAGAATTGAATCAATTCAAGCGGTTAGAAGTTTGGGAATTAGTTGAAAGACCAACTGGGGTTTATGTCGTTGGACTGAAATGGATATGGAAGAACAAGCTCGATGTAGATGGTACCGTGATTCGTAACAAGACCCGACTGGTAGCAAAATGATATAGCCAAGAAGAAGGAATTGACTTCGAGGAATCATTTGCTCCAGTAGCAAGGCTTGAGGCTGTACGTATGTTTCTGGCTTATGCAGCGCATAAGAACAAAACGGTTTACCAGATGGACGTGAAGATGGCATTCTTAAATGGAGAACTTCGTGAAGAGGTCTATGTCTCACAACCAGAGGGATTCGTTGATCCAGAACATCCAAACCACGTATACAGGCTTAAGAAAGCCCTCTACGGCCTTAAACAAGCCCTGAGGGCCTGGTAGATAAACTCACTGCATTCTTGCTTGCTAATCATTTTACTAAAGGCTCTGTTGATCCAACCTTGTTTATACAAACACACGGGGAAGACATTCTCATTGTACAAATATATGTGGATGATATTATTTTTGGCTCTACCCATAAAAAATATTCAAACGCTTTTGTAAAACTAATGAAACAGAACTTTGAGATGTCTATGATGGGTGAGCTAACATTCTTCTTAGGACTACAAGTTCACCAATCACCCCGTGGTATATTCTTAAGTCAGTCTAAATATGCTCAGGAAATATTGAAAAAACATGGAATGACCAGTAGTGATACATATAACACCCCTATGTCCTCCTCATCCCCGAAGTTAGATGTTGACATAAATGGAACACCCACTGATCCTACAAAATACCGTAGTATTATTGGGTCTCTTATGTATCTCACCGCTAGTAGACCGGATGTTGTATTTTCTACACATCTATGCTCCCGTTATCAATCTAGTCCTACAGAAAAACATTTATCTGCTGTTAAAAGAATCCTTAGATACATAAAGGGAACCATTCATATGGGGATCTGGTATCCAAAGGATTCTGGTTTTGCACTAATAGCTTTTTCAGATGCGGATCATGCGGGATGTATGGATACAAGGAAAAGTACATCAGGGGGAGTTCAATTTCTGGGAGACAAACTGGTGTCTTGGTAGTCAAAGAAACAAGATTGCACATCACTTTCTTCAACAGAATCTGAATACGTAGCCATGTCTGCTTGCTGTGCTCAAATCATCTGGATGCGATCACAACTCATGGATTATGGATTCGTCTTCAACAAGATTCCCATGTACTGCAACTCAAAGAGTGCCATTGCCATTTCATGCAACACTGTGCAACACTCAAAGTCAAAGCACATTGATCTCAGATATCACTTCATCAAGGAGCATGTGGAAAAGGGTAACGTTGAATTATACTTTGTAGGACTGAACACCAACTGGCAGACATGTTCACCAAAGCCTTGCCTCATGCAAGATTTGTGGAACTTGTCCACCGGATTGGCATGAGATGTTTGACTCCAAAACATTTGGAAAACTTTCTCAAAAACAACTAAAAAATGAGTCAAACATCAAAATATCTTTTGTAAATACTCAAAAAAAAAATGTATGCAAGTACAAAACCCTTTTACAACATTTTGTTCTTCTTTAACCGTCTTCAATTACTTTTGGACAAATGTTGAGGGGGAGACACAAAATTTCACAAATTTTAAAAATTTGTACTTGCATGATTTCTGAAAAATTGTTGCTTCATATTGGTTGTTATGGTGATTCTTGAGGTTTATAATTTGCTAAACTGGATTAGGACCTTTAATGAAACTCAAAAGAATTAGAGGACCATAAGCGCAAAAGTTGAAACTTGCTTAGGATTAATGGAGAAAACATACAAATGGTTAAAGGTCTAAAAGTGAAAAAGATGAAAAGTAATTTAGAGTAGTAAATACACTCTGACTTTGACTGCATAACATTTAATTTTCACTGCCATATTCTCTTTCGCATTTACTCTCACCCAACAACCTAATCAACGGCCCTCATTGAATCTGAGAATCCATTCAAGATCTAGCAATTTCGTGAGTGTTTCTATGATTATAACATGTTTTTAACAAACGGTTTTGAAGGAATTTGTGATCCAAAGGTGGATTTTGTCTATAATGATTGTTCTTAAATCTAGGGTTGCGTAGAAATTGGGGATTATCAATTAAAGGTGTTTGTGATATGTTAAGTTGTACGATTTCACTTACAATGTGTTAATAATGGTTGTATGCATGCTTAATTGTTCCAGAAACACGTATGATTGATTGTTCTTGATTTAGGGTTTTAGAACATGAATTGGGGAAACTCGCATATGTACGTTTTGGTGTGATTAATGAGTTGATATGTTGTTATTGTGACTTGAATTGCATGTATGTTGCCTCGGATTGAACCCAGAAACAACAAATTAGACTTAATTGAAGTTTAGGGTTTATGAAGAACACGATGCACTAGCAGTTTGATTTATAAGTTTTTGTGGCTAACATGTGTTATAAATTGGTCTAAATGCGAAGAAACATCTCTAGATTCCATTTCGAATAGCATAATATCATAAGATCATGTATATATGAATTGCGAAGAAAATCTGGTGAATACGTCTACATAAGGGTCTCGAAATTTCTTGTATAAGATATTTTCGAATTAGCAATTGCTTTCGTAATTGTCATTTGCTCTCGCAATTGTCATTGCTTTCGCAATTGTCAAATGCTCTCGTAAATGCCATCTGCTCTCGCAAATGACATTTCTCTCGCATTTGACAATTACCTTCGCAATTGACAATTTCTCTCGCAATTGAAAATTTCTCTCGCAAATGCAACACTCTTTCGCATTTGACATTTTTCTTTCGCAATTGGTAATCTCTCTCGCAAATGACAATTTCCTCCGCAATTGTCAAATTCTCTCACATTTGGCAACTGCTTTCGAAATTATCATTTTCTAGAGATCTTACCAATTTCATTAAGACTTATCAAATAAGATAGAAGGTGTCTTTTACAAAGTAAATTATCATTCATGAACTAAAATTGAAATATCATGCTAAAACAAGGATGTCATGTGCAAAATTTAGTTGTAACTAACGCTAACACACATATATCCTGCAAATTGGTGTCTCAATGATGTTTCAGATCAATCACAATGTCTGCACAAGAACAACAACCTCTACCCATGATCACCAAAGCATTGTTGTTTCCTCAAGGGTTCACGGCCAAATATGGGAAAAATAATTCAAGAGTTGTCTTTGACAATGTCAAATGTTCTGAACCAAGCTGCTTAATAGCTATTGAGATTCTCAGAAGACATGAATGCAAAAGTATCTTGGAGAACTCAGATAGTGTTCCAGAACTGTACATCCGTCAAATGTGGAGTACCATTAAGCTTGATGACCGGGACAGATTCTTCACATGCACCCTAGATAGAAAGCAAGTCAAAGTTACACCTTCACATCTTCGCAAAGCCTTAGCACTACCAGGACCACCTGAAACCTCATGCCAATATTGGCCTTCTCCAACAGAACAAGACATTCTCAACTTTCTCTTGGGCATTGGTTATGATGAACCGTCTGATCTTCCACTTTCAATAATCTTAAACATCAATACAAAATCCATTCCACAACCTTGGAGAACCAAGTACTACATATTGGTTCGATCAGTTTCTGGAAGAGACAGTGGACACGAACATCCAAGACTATCACATGCTCAACTCTTCTGGGGAATAGTTACCAAGCACAATCTTGACTTTGCTGCTCTCATCTGGGAAGATCTGGTGTTTCAGATAAGAGCTCAACACAATAAACCATTATCAAGAATTCCATTTGTCTGTTACACCAAATTGTTGATCAGTCTTCTAATGGATGAGAACCACGACATTTATCCTCGACCCGAAGACAGGGAAATACATGTGATAAGGATGGATACAACCTTCAACTCCGTATACTTTCCCAAAGACAGCACTCACAAGCAAGGTCCAAGATTGCTAGAGGTACTACTCACTGAGGAGATCAAAGAAACTTCAGCATACACGGAGTATGACAAGGCTTACGAAAAGAAGCTCGTTGGAATCATTAAATTATCTGAAGGAACAGGATCTACCAAAACTCGTTCCAAAAGCAGTAGAGCTGGGAGTAGAACTGGGAGTAAAGCTGGGAGTGCATCAAGTGCCTCAAAGAAACAACATCCCAGAACAATCAAAAGAAGAGTAAAGATTGCTCCTCAGCCAAAAGTTGAAGACATTGGAATTCGTGATGAACCCACTGACTCTGAAGATACTGAATCTGAAAAGGAAATATTTATGGATTCGAGATTAGCTCAGTTTCAAACAAAAATTGATATGGAGAATGCAATGAAGGCTAGCAGGAGGACTATTAAAGACGATGAACAGAGAAGAGCTGATTTACAAGTTAAAATGATGAAGGAGTTGGAAGAAGCAAAGAAAAAGGAGACAGCAAAAGTAGCAGGAGGTTCAGGAGTTATTCCAGAAGCAGCTTCAACCCATTCTAATCCGGTTAATCAACCCGAAGGGTTTGAAACTGCTACCACCACAACTCAGCTCAATATGGTTAATCAACCCGTGAGACCTGAGTCTGTTCCTTCTCCTCAACCAAGCTCGGTTAAACAACCCGACTTGGAAGAACAAACACAGTCAGAGAAGGAGAAAAACAAAGCCTTCACAGATGAAGAGATTCCTGACTTCATGCTTGAAGATGATCAAGAGGAGACACAATAACGAGATGATACTATTGATTGGGGAGACTTTGAGGAAGAAAGGGAAATCACTGGGAAGAAGACTACGGAAGCTGCCAATATGTTATCGGCGGAGCTTGAAGTAGAAAGAAAGAGGAAGGAAGAAGCTGAAATGAAACAAAAAGAAAATGAAGAAGCTGATAATTACATTATCACTCCACCTCGTGATTCTATGGTTGTGTATGAGCCTCCACAACAACAACCAAGAGCTCAAACTCCACCAGTTCCTTCTCCCAAACCCATAACACCTCCTGAGTTACCTCCGAAATCTCTAACACCTCCATCTTCATCTCATAAGGAATCTTCACCTTCCAACTCTCACCCATCTATTCCTTCACTCACTCCATTACCCTCAAGATCACCATCACCCAATGCAAAAGCAACGGTTGCTGACAAAATGAAAGCAGTCATGAAAGGTAAACATGTGAAAAAGATCGCCAAAGTCACTCGAGTGGAAGTCCTCTCACATATGGCCAAGAAAATCAAGAAAGCAGCCAAACTTGCTCAAGCTAGGAAGGAAAGCAAGTTAAAAGAGCAAATGACTGAGATGAAGACCTTGGTCAAGGATCTGTCTGAAAAAATGGAAGAGATGCAGCAAACCAAGCAGAAAATGGATAAGTTCCTTGCCTTCAATGTTGAAGATAAAGTCACAACTAAAACAAGGCATTATGTCAAGAAATACTTTTCTGATTTTCAGAGGAATCTTAATGAGCACGTAGATGCTCAACTTGAAGACAAGATCAAAGAAGCTCTTGCATCAACTTCAAAATCCAAACCAATTCAAGACCTTACCACTGAAGAGATTGAACTCGAGCTTCTTGACAGACTCTTTGCCATTACATCTCCTTCTCAAGAAGAAGTCAATCTTATCACTGCTATCCAAGCACATATTGAGAAGGCTTCGTGCAAGGTTACTGCTGATAAAGGAAAACGGATTCGTGAAGAAGATGATGAAGACCATGACCCGAACCCCGACACAAAGAAACACAGAACAGGAAGCGGGTCTGGGATTCACCTTCAGGAGCCAACAGGAAAAGACACATCTTCTATCCCTCTAAAGAATCAAGATTCTGGTCCTACTGCGACAGAGTATCACTTTGAGCATTTCACGGCTGAAGATATGGATTTCAACCACAAGCTGATCTAACTCAATCACCACCAAAATCTGCACCAAAATCAAAACCTTCACTTAATAAGAAAGCATCCGAAGAACCGGTTGTCGTCACATGGCTGGACACAGATGATGATGTGAACGGTAACGGCTGGTATAATAAACTTGCAAATGCTCAGATCCACGATGACGAAACTTCCAAACTTGAAGATAGCACGTTTAAATTCACACACAAAATCAAACGTGCTCTCAATCTCAAAAAGATGACGAAAAGAGAACTTCGCCGGATGAAAAATGATGCCTTCACTCTTCTTAAAGATAAATCCGCAAGTGCTGCTGAGTTAGAATATCACTTGGAAAACATTGCTCGTGCCATGTCAAGTGCATTTGACTGGACGAATCCAGATGTTTTCAGGGAAGGTGGCCGTGATAGTAAGAACCGTCCATACATCACGGACTGGACAAAGCCACTTCCTGTGATTAGAGCTTATCATGGAACGGCAGAAATCCCTTTCACATTCTTCTTCAATAATGATCTTGAACTACTCGTGCATGGGGCTTCCAGCAAGACTAAATATGCAACCTCAATCACCTTCACTCCTTCTGTAACCTACCACAATCCTACCATTGAGGAAACTGCACGTCGTCACAAACTCTTCATCAAACATCAAGTGCAATATGATCGTGACGCTGAGCTAGGAATTTACCACTGGTATGACAAAAGAAAGACGTGGTACAAGTACAAGCTTATCCTAATGTCTGGTGACAATGTGTTCAGTAATCTACGCATCAAGGCAGTGATTAGTGTTACGGGTTCACAGAAGTATGATTACACATTCTTATCTGAGATCGTTGTCCGTCGTCGAGACAACATGCTCTACACGTTCACAGAAGCAGACTTTCCAAACCTCTGTCTCAATGATATTGAAGACTTGTATCTAAGGAAAGTACAAGGAAAGCTGAATCATCTCAAAACCGATCTTCTCTATGCCTTCAGCACGGCCATATGTCATTTCATAAGAAGAACGGTTATCAAAGAACGTGTAGAAGATCTTCAGTTGGGAGTGGAAAGTTATCAAAAGAAGCTTAATCTTGAGGAGCCCGTATTTCATCTTGATGACAAAAAAGATCCTCAATACAGGATGAAGAACGACCCAGTCTTCGGTTTCGTCTACGGAAGTACAACCTCAACAAACCGTTTCATGGCATTCAGTGAGGTTCACAAGTTCTGTGATGACACACTGAAGAACGTACGTGATGGGTTAGTTCTCCGAGTTCGGGATCAAGAAATGGGAAAGTGTAAGAGATGGAATAACCCTCAACTCAGGAAAGTAAGGAAGTTTATCTGGAAGATGGAAGAGAGGCTCTACCGCAGAGATCAGATGAGGAGGCTAGAAACATATTTTGGCGGTCGTCCACCATTTCCCATCAGACTATTCTAGAGGACAGACCCAAAATTTACCACATTTGGCAAAGGTGGTTAATGTAAGAGTTTAATTTCAATATTCATAATTCTTACTCATTATTCTTACCATATGATTGTGATATAATGGTTTGTGTACACATAACAGTGCACAACCCGTTCTTGTAAAGAAAGGACCCTGAGGTACGCATCAGTGCCTCAATCCTAATCAAAGGAGCGAAAGCTTCTTTCTTATGAGTAGAATTAAACCAGAATCTTTCTAAAGTTTTTTTCAAAATTCTGCTCATAAGGACAAGTATTCCCTTGTCAAGGGGGAGTATTTGAAATATAATCTTTATTCTGAGAAACAAACGTTCTTGAAATTCTTCCCTAAAACTCAAAAACAGCACATTTTAATCAAATGTTATCAAAAACAACATAACTATGCTATTTTTTAGGGGGAGAATAAAAACTTGATGAAAATATGTTGTCTCATATGCTGGTATCTTACAAGTGCTCGACTCAGAATTGACCCTCAAATTGACGATAGCAAAAGTCAGTAGTCGAAAAGACATGTCCTGGACGGGTAATAATTTCAAGCCAGTTTATCTGGTGTTGTAAGCGTGTCTCGCGAAGGATATGTCTGAGTAGAATGTACCAATTTCGAGCGATTTTTCTTGAACATGATCTGGACGGGTAATAATTTCAAGCTAGTTTACTAGTGATGTAAGCGTGTCTCGCGATGATCATGTCCATTGAAAAATCAATCAATTCAAAAGTGTCAACTCTTCCTGACATGTGCAAATTTCACTTAACTACTTATGAGCACATGTTAAGGGGGAGTCTTTCTGAAAAACACAAAACTCTCGAAGTGTTACAAAATGTTTCACAATCTCTAACACTTTGAGAGATTTTCAATAGTTTGGTTTATGGCATCAATAGGATAGTCACGAAGTTATAAGGTGGCTAGGGTTAGGTAAAACCGTCCTATGATCCGCCAGAACCGGAGGGATCTACCCAAGGACAATTCCAATAGATTAGTAATAGAAAGTCCTAGGTATGATTAAAAAAGGAGAAATGAAATGAACGGAGAAAGAAGGGGTTGAAGAATGAAAAAGAAAAGCAAAAGAAAAGGGTGAAAAGAAATAGCCCTCCATTTATTCAACCTTAGGGCAGACACCGGGTTCAATTCATAAACTACTGGTTGATAAGCATCACCGGTATTGAAGAATAAAGACGTCATGGACCCAGTGACGCACTGCACTAAACCTTCTAAGCCACTCAGGTGTCTCTCAAAAGATACTTGTTTCATTCTCACGGAGAACCCTTTATTATCTATCGACCTCTCACTACGAGATGTGTTGATATTGAAAATGAGGCACTCTGCTCCACGCTTCCGACAACCAAATAAGCACTTAATATTGAGTCTAGAGCCATGAGATACATAAAAAGATCTCTTAGGAACACTTAGTATTACTCTGGGGTTCTATATCATGGGCAGCAGTTGTAAACTTAAGAAAGAGTCCTTCGCAGATCTTAGCAATCTACCTAGAACATTCTTTAGGGAAGTCACAATTGTGATACTCAGTGATAGAATGGAAATCCTGCCAGGGTCAACATCAAACAGCTCTGACAGCAGGTCACTTCGGTAACACCTTGTGGGTTACGCTTAGTGTTTGCTCCAAAATGGTCTACAGTCGTGGGGTGATCTCCAGCGACTCACTAAATCGTGGG
Organism: Artemisia tridentata subsp. tridentata; assembly: GCA_021014915.2. Taxonomy (NCBI): domain Eukaryota; kingdom Viridiplantae; phylum Streptophyta; class Magnoliopsida; order Asterales; family Asteraceae; genus Artemisia; species Artemisia tridentata. Next base: position 3,728,974 of record CP139501.1, read on the forward strand.
TGCACTTCGATGTGTCCGTGTAAGCCCTTTCGGGGGTATCAAATTTAGAACGGCCTGGGTAAGGATTTGAGAAAGTATTCACACTATGCTGTTGATGATCTCGAAATCCAAACCTATAAGTGCCGGTTGGTTCGTGCTGCTGCTGCTGATGCTGAGGAGCTTGAAGATATGGAGTTCAACCACCAAGATTCCATCATGCTCAAATTATTGAAGTAATGTTCTCAAACGACTCATAAACAGCAAATATTCAAATATGATAAAGAAAAGTCTGAAGTTCAAACTCAACAATTCAAAAGACTGAAAAGAGAGAACAAGTTAAGGAACAAACGTCAAGGACATATGAGCATGGTGGAAATGACGACAAGACATTGGAGATTGGCAGATTGAGACAACATCATTACATTTCAAGTCAAGAACAAAGAATAAAGATTATCAAGACGTCAGAAGCCAAAGAAGCAAAGATGACGTCGAGCAACCAAAATGTCCAAGACTTAGGGGGAGATTGTTAGGAACACATTTTAGCAAATATTCAAGTCTTGTACATTGTATCGCAATTGGTTGCTTATATCAAGGTCTCTATAGTTTGTAAACATAGTCTGGCCCATTAGGAGACCATGGGCCGGCCATTTACTTGTAATTTTCTCTAATTTCACCCCATGTGCTTGCCCTAATATTTTGCCTATAAATAGAAGGCATAGGGTGCTCATTTAGTTGTTGGTTTTTCATGTCTCTTGCGGAAGCTATGCTCGTATAACGTGTGAAATGAATTCCTTCCATTCTACCTCTCTTCTTCTCTTATTCTCTTCTTATCTCTTATCTTATTAGCTTATTTCTTATTTATATCATTCGTAGCTTATTTAGTTAAGTGTAGTAGTAGTGAACGTATAAGTTAGTGTGTGTTACGTGTGTGGATTTACATAAAAGAGGACCTACACAGATTTTGGAACCTAAAAGTAGATCCTGGGAAGATCCACACTAAGGTCCAGATTTTGGAACCTAAAGGTAGATCCTGGGAAGATCCACACTAAGGTCCAGATTTTGGAACCTAAAAGTGGATCCCAGACTGACGGGTTATGCATAAACCTCTTTTGACCCATTTTCACAACAAACCACTTATACCACTTCCGTTTTACACCAAACTTGACCAACATCAATAACTTATCATAACAAACATGTTCCAAGGGTACTTGACCCGTTTACAACTCAAAATGGGTACGTTTGTGCCTAAACCAAATGCCCCTTTAACTTTACACCAAAAACACATAACCCATACTTGAACTTACCAAACGACTACCAAATCGTTATACAGCTCTTGACATACAATTTGACACTTGTTTACTCATTACAAAATGTTACTTGACTCGCGGGGGTACAAACTTTACACTCGAGCTCGGTATCTACCTAAGCTTTAATTTCTTACCAATGTTCTATCCTTTTCTTATAATTAAACCATAATCCTTATCCCACGCCATCCATAAACACATGGACCTACAAAAAGGTTAGAAAACTAAACCATAAGCTTTCGCTTAGTAAGTAAAATGATCATAACATGGTATCATACTTTAATCCACATAAACATCATATACAAAAAACAGTTACTGCATGGCTTACTACTCAAGCCTCATCTAGCACATAACATCAACATATTCCATGGCATTAAATCATCACATAATCCATATCATGGCATCACATAAGCATAACTCAAGTCCATATCACTTATCATACAACATACATAACACTTATGTTAGAAATCCATATAACACATATTACCATCATTTTACTGACCTTAGCTCCAAGCTAAGCACATCAAGAACATCATCATCATCACAACCTTCCATCATCATCATCATAACATCTTGCAATGATTATAGCAAAGGGTGGCCACTAGCACTTGATCTTCACCTTCTTCTTCTTACTTCAACATTTAGCTAGTTTCCATCTCTTTTCTATCTCAATAAAAACCGGACTTTCAAGATCTATCTAAATAATGGTGGAGTAATCTAGAACTCCCTAGTTATATTAGTTAGGTGATGACTTTGGGCAATTGGCAAGAATTGGCCCTCAAGTCTCTTTCCTTCTATTTAAGCCACAACTAACTTTATCACATGTTTAATACTTGGCAACCTAGGCCCCTTTAGTTACACATCATATTTTACATAACCACTTTAGTCATATTTTGACTATCGGGTTTGACCACTACACAACAAATGTTGACTGGCCAATCACATAAGGTCTTTATCATTTTCATCTAGGGTGGGTCCCAACACCCGGGAAACGGGTCTAACAGGCACGACCCGTGCCGACTTACGATTTAAAATATATGATTTTTGGAAAATCGATAATTCCTTAAAATTTGTTCCCAAACGCGGGTTGAGATTTCCCAACCGGAGGTTGAAACTTTCTTATTAAAAAAAACCACCTCCCAACCGTCGGTTGGGGGCCTGCAGCTCCTAAATTTTGCGTTTTGACAACTTTCTACGATATACCACTTATACCACTTCCGTATTACATAAAAACTTCCAGAAATCATTTGAAATAACATAAATAACCCTTTTGTCATAAACTTGGTCATAACGACCCACAGAGACATGCTTTACAATGACAAGTTTTATGCTAAGCACCCATATTGACCCGTTTACATTACATTCAACTTATACCACTTTCATATTAGAGTAAATATCATAAATCGTCCCTGTGGTTTACCGGGTCACTCGAAAATGGTCCCTGTACTTTAAAATACCCGGATCCAGTCCCTGTGGTTTTCAACCCATACGGGTTTGGTCCCTTGACCGGGTCACCCATCACTTTGACTGTGAGATGCATTTTTAGAGGCTGAAATGATGAATATACCCTCATCTTCATCCTCTAATTTTCTTTTGCAATATATAAACCCAAATCTTTCATAAAAAAGAAAGAACAAAAGATTGTTGTGTTCTTGGACTATGATATGGAACACTCTCTAACACTGTACCAAATCCAGATGAAGCTTTCATGACCAACAAGGTAACAGATGGTCAACCTCCACAAAATACCCATTCGATTCATAAATCAAGAGAAACAAAAAAAACCAAATCCAAATTTACAAAAACCATTCGATTCATATCAAAAATCAAGAGAAACAAAAGAAACCCAAATCCGAATTTACAAAAACCATTCGATTCATATCAAAAATTTACAAAAACCATTCGATTCATATCAAAAAACCATTCGATTCATATCAAAAATCAAGAGAAACAAAAAATCAACATCCAATATCAAGAATGAAGAGAAACAAAAAAACCCATTCGATTCATATCAATTTTGCTTTGTACCAAATCCAAACACCTCTTTTACCAAGATTTGTATATCTATTAAATTGAAAAACCTTTAATTTACAAAAACCATACCAAACCCCACACCATCAAATCTCAATAATCAAACGCCACTACAAGCAATGTTGACAGATTCCTTCTTATTTTCACCAATCCAAGCAATGTTATTTTTGGATCTAAACATCAATAATCACAGCCCCATCATTTTTACAAATCCAAAAATGGTGACGGGTGGCGTTTAAAAACCCAGATATGGGTGGCGATGTTGGGGTGGTAACGAGTTTTGAGGTGGTAGTGTATGGGTGGTGGTTTTGCGACGGTGATGACTGATATTTTTAGGTGATAATGGGTGTTGAGACTCAAGATGGTTTAATCTTTGTAAGGTATATTTGAAAGTTACGTTTAATCCTTTGAGACTCCTATTATTGGGAAACGAAGGCACGTCAAAGGACAAACATGATGATTGTGAAATATACTCAGGCATCATGTTTGAATCCATTATATTTGGCAGAGAGATGCTTATTATATTGAATTCATATATATAAGAGTTGGGTTTATATATTGCAAAAGAAGAAACATCCATCTGCAGTGGATACATTTGTATAATGTAAATAAGAGTTGGATTTATGAAAACCCAGATCTGTGAGATGCTTATTGTGGTGTGTGGTGGTTTAGAAATATAAATAAGAGTTTTTATAAGAGTATAATATAGCAAATGACATAATTACCCTTCTATTTGACTGCAACTTTATTGTGTTAACGGTCAACTGACGGATGACCCGGTTAAGGGACCAAACCCGTATGGGTTGAAAACCACAGGGACTGGATCCGGGTATTTTAAAGTACAGGGACCATTTTTGAGTGACCCGGTAAACCACAGGGATGATTTATGATATTTACTCTTCATATTACTTCAAACCTTTCAAAAATCATTAACTTAACATAATAATCTTGTTCATAAATCATTAACCAGTTTACAACCCAAAATGGGTATAAATACACATTATACCTGTTGGGTCCGTCAGTACCCAAGCGTCTTGAAAACAGGATGTGGACACAAATTAGCCAAGTGTTAATCAACCTTAAACACTCTCAAGTCACTGAGTGAACAGTCACTCAGTGAGTTACCTTCAAGATGCTTAAGACGAGTCTAAGAAGAAAGATTCACCATTCAGTGAGGCGGAACTCCCTAAGTGTCACTTAAGCCAAAGAAGAAGGTAATGGGTTCAGTGAGTCATGAAAAGAACTCACTGAACCCCAGTCTCCTCAAACAACAATAAATGATTGAAGACTGAAGATCTAGACTGAAGAATCTGAAGTCTGAAAGAAAGGCGGGATTAGGCGGGAAGAGTTTGAAAAGATAAGGAGAAGTCTTATCGGGCCAGAAGCAAACCTTACCTAAAATGGCTTAAAGTAAAGAAGTGTCATAGCTAACACTCGGAAAGACTTTTAGCTTATTCCCGTTGGTTCTTGGAAATGACAAATACTGTTGTAGTTGTCAGACACGCTAGGTTATTCTTTTTGTATTTTTTAATCATAGGTGCTCTTTTATACTTGTGTATAAATAGGAACAGATGGGAGAAAAGTGGGTTAAGTTTGTGCATTAAAAGCTTAGACTTTCACAAAACCACTTTTCTCCTCCAAAGAGCAACCAAGTCCCTGAGATAGCTTAGTGGTTCATTATTGTTATCACTCAAGATTAACTTAAGTTTAGAGAGGAGAACACACCAAACTTTGTCTATTCGATCCCAAGTGTTTATTCCTCAAACACTTGGGTAATAGATTCTTTTGATTAATTTCTAATAAGAATTTAAACGTTGAAAAACGTGTGTTTTTATCTTTACGCTTTTACTTATCTGTTATAATTAATCAATACATAATCTCAGTCATGGAACACAATTAGATTAACTTTGTAGTTACTTTTACTTGTGTAACGGGAACAACAATACCAAACACCCCTTTATACATTACCATAGACACTTAAACCATGTTATAACATTCTCTTTGACGACCTAATTACTTCAACGACAATAACATATACCTTGACACTTGACAACATGTTTACAAAACCATTTAAGACCAACAGGGGTACAACATCGACTTGAGCTCGGTATCTACCTAAGCTCTTACTTTCTTACCAATCTGCTAACTTCCTTCTTGCAATCCATAAACCTTAATACGATGCTTACCATCACCATCACATATGGACCTTGATTCCAAGCTAAATAAACCAAGATCATCATCATCAACATCATCATTAGCCTTTTCTTCACATCCTAGGTTAAATCATCATAACCATAATCACTTAAAACATGGACAATTAACTATAACAATGATTTACCGCAAGCTTAGCTCACCTTTTAACACTTCTAATTATCATATCATCGTATATTGATCATATGATAATTATCCCATAAGATTATTAACTTAATTTCAATACAACTTATTCCATAATCACTATAGCCTCTTTAATTAGCTTAAACCATCCTTTACCCAAATTCCATTATCACATATCCTCTTCACTCTTGACAATGTGTCTAATGGATATGAATGCCTAATCTAAATAAACTTCCATTAGTATAAAGTCTTCATTGAAGATCAAAAGTTCCCTAAGCTTTTTGTGATAGATCTTCATGTATGTATGATGGTGGTGGACGAGGATCACTTCAGTGGATAAGGATGCAAGATCTTCAACCTTGTTTTGGAGGATCACTTCGGGAGTAAGCTTACAACAATAATGAAAGTCAGAAGCATTATGATCATATGAGAAGAAGGTGTTCTACATGTTTTCCTACTGATCCAAATGTGTTAGAAATGGTGGAGAGAAAGTATGTGAAAGGTGTAATCAAATAGGTATGCAATGGTTGGTATATATAGACAAAAGAGGAAGTTGTTTACTGTTCACCCGGATCCCTTCTGAAAGTGTTAGGAACATGTTAATTGTAATTTACAAGTCTTGGCCATACACGTTTAAATAGGTTGCTTATTATGGGTTATATGTTAGATATTAAGTCCATGGTCCATTAGTAGCCCATGGACCATGTGACCTTGTAATTTCTTCTAGAATGTTTAGCACATGGGACGCCCTAATTCTCACCTATAAATAAAAGGCTTGGGATCTCATTTTAGTTGTTGGTTTTCATGTCATTGTGCCGAAGCTTTGTCACTATTATGTATGAATGATAATCATACAAGTTATCTTCATCTTATTCTTCTTATCTCTCGTTATTGTTTATTAGTTTCATAGTAGAATAGTTAACGTGGTATAAGTAGTGCAGTATCTTGTGTTACGTGTTTAAATAGGACCATCAAGTGGTATCATACGCCAAAGGATAGTTAGGATTGTGTTTTTGAGTAGATTAAATTGTTACTTAGTAGTATTTAAGGTTGGTTTTGTAGTTAACGTAAGTTTTTTTGTTCAAAGTTTAATAGCTAAACTCACTCGTTGTTTTCTCTCGTTGCAAGCTCCAAAAACTCATCAAATTTTCATTTTCATCGATAAGGATTATAACCTTCTTCATATTTAGGGATTACTAATCGTTAGAAATAAAAAACAATCGGTAAAACTTTGTTTCTAGGCGTTTAAGTAATCTAAGTAAGTTAGCGTGTTATTGGAAAGTTGATGAAAAGAGGGTTTCTCGCAATTAGTTGAATTTTGATAAAAGAGGGTTTCTCGCAATTGAATTTCGATAAAAGAGGGTTTTTTGCAATTGTGGACAAAGAGGGTTTATCGCAATTCTCAAGGTTTTATCGCAATCTTTAGCAGCCTTTGGATCTATCGCAATTGAAACTCAGTATTTTCCTTACTTGTATAAGTTTGTGAAAATACTTCGACTTGGCGTTTATTCTCATATCTTGTATAAGATTTGAGAAAGGGGTCGAAATTGTAATTTTGATAATCTATCGAAATTGCTAAGTTCTTTTGCAATTCTGTTAAGATCTTTCGCAATTTGAAAGTTTATCGCAATTATCATTTCTTATCGCAATTGTTGGAGTTATCGCAATTCTTGGGAGTTATCGCAATTCTCCGTACTTTCGCAATTCAAAAACCTTTCTTAATTGTAAACCTTATCGCAATTCAGACTTCTTTCGCAATTGGAGAGTGAACAGTGTTTTTCACAATTGTTGTGAACAGTAATCTATCGAAATTGAACAAAAACATCACTTAACCAAAACCAAACCTCATAACTCATAACACACATCTTAATTGTTTACACGATCAACAAAAACACAAGATGTCTCAACCACCATATCATAACTACTTCTACAACCAACAATTACAACAGTATCCACAACAACAACAGTATCAACAACAGCAACAATATCAACAACAACAATATCATCAGCAACAACCACAATATGCCTTTGTGTAACAACATCAGTTCTTCCCTAAACAAATCCCTCAGCAACATATCATTCAACAACCTACGCAAAGTTATCAACCTTCCTCAAGAGAACCTCATTGGTTCAACAAAATGTGTGAAGCCATAAGTAGTCAACAATCGAGACATGAAGCAGGATCTTTGGACACACCACCCATGTTAACACCAGGAAACTATGTTCAGTGGTCCAGTCGTTTTCTCTGATTCGTTGAGCTAAGGAAACGTCATGGCAAGTATCTAAAGAAGGTCATCATAGAAGGACCATACCCAGTACCTACTACAGCAGTTCCAGGTGATCTCAGTGCTATTCCACTAAGAGAGGCAACTACCACTCCTACTCCTCTAGCTCAATAACATCAGAACAAGTTCTTCAACAAGAGGAAAATGAGCTAGCCATGGCTTACATACTCCAAGGGATTCCCAATCCTATATTCAGGAGTATTGATGCTCAAAAAACAGCAAAGGATATGTGGGAGCACGTGCATCTGCTTATGGAAGGCACAGAACTCAACCAAGAGGATTTGGAATCCAAGTTGTACATGGAATACACACACTTCATGATCAAACCAGGGGAATCTTTAGAGTCTTACTATCATCGTTTCACCAACATCATCAACGATCTGGATAGCCACAACATCACCTTACCAAAGATTGCTGTAAACTCCAAATTCTTGGGATGCCTCGGCCCAGATTGGCAGAAGTACGTCACGTTTTTTCGACAAGCCAAAAAGATAAACGACGTTTCTTAGGGTTATTGTATGATTACCTCAAACAGTACTAATCTGAGGTTGACAAGGACAGAGCTGCCCATGGAGGATTCTCACCAGCACCTACTTCAAACTCACTAGCTCTAATAGCTCAGTCTCACTTTGCACCACCTACTCAGGATTTTGTTCCACCATCACCACCTCAATCAGCATTCACACCACAACCGTCTAACCAACTTGTCCCATACGAAGTACCTTCACAACAATTTGATAATCAACTCACCTCATACAACAACACTGACTACAACATGTATTCCAACATTGATGACGATGAAGATGATGCCTTTAACTCTTTAAATGAGGGATTTACGTTGATTGCTCGTGCCTTTAGAAAATTCTCAAACAAGTCCAATAATCGTTTAAGGTCGTCATCGAACACCAGGAATCAAGCAGTGGTTAATGATGGAAGGGTTGAGATTCAGAATAGGTCTTCTGGGAGATTTGGATCAGGCAACTACATGGGGAATTCTAGTGGACAGAGGTTAAATTCTGGAGGACAAAGGTTTAACACAGCAGGGGGTAGTAGAAACAACATGGGAAATGCACAAAGGAGAACTCAGTTTGCTGGAACAGACAATAGAGGGATTGCAAATACGTCAATTACTTGCTACAATTGTGGTGGGACTTGATACATGGCTAATGCTTGCCCGAAGCCTCGCACAATGGGTAGTGCATATCATAAAGAAGCTCTTCTCATGGCACTTAAAGATGAAAAAGCTAGTGGTACTCTACAGAGAAGGAGCAAAGTTTTATGGCTCATGCATACTCAGATGATGAAATGGAGGATCTGGAGGCAAACGCAGCAGTTATGTTAATGGCTAACATGCAGGAGATGAATATGAGTGAGACAGGCCCGGTCTATGATACCGACGGCTTATCTCAGGTACTTGACTCTGAATGTCTTATTCATGAACTTGCATCACCTTCTGCATCTTCATTTGCACAAGAGCATCTTGTTCAAAATGATTCATCATTCTCATCTTTAGACGATGATCAAATAAACACCGTTGTTACATTTGATGATGATAACACCGTAGTTTCATTTGATGATCAGCTTGATGTTGACAATCATGATCATGTTGAACAAAATGACCTTATGCATGATCAAGATCCAGAGCTTATGACCTTGTTGTTGACCACCCAAACACAACTAAATGCTCAAAAGTCACAAATTGATAAATGCAATGATATAAATCAGAACTTAAAAGCAAAAATTGCACTGTTAACAAAGGATATTGAGTGTTATAAAATGCAACTTTCAAATTATGAAACTCAAGAAAACGTGAGAAAGGCTTTAAGGTTGCATTCCAATAGACATACGTTTAGGTAAAGGATTTAGAGCATCAAGTTCATGAGCTAACTATTTCTAAAAATGATTTGCTTTCTCAAAAAGAACAAGAGCAATTTGAATTCAAAAAATAAATTGACATCTTAAATTCGGAGCTGTTAAAAACTCAAACAGAGCTTTCAACATGTCAAAATGATCTTCTTGAAGAAAAGCAAACCACAAGGAAACGTGTTAACTCATATCTTGAGGAGATTGTGGAATTGGAATCCAAACTCAAAGAGTTTCAAAACGTTGTATATAAAACAGGTGATTCTGTAACAACAATTCAAAAACTAACTGTGAAACCTAATCCTAAAGGATATGGATTTGCAATTGGAAGTGATCAACCTCGTTTTTTACAAAAAGCACTTAGGGAAAACCCTAAGTTGTACAGTGCAGAATATTTGTTTGATGAAACTTTCTAGCGTGCTATTGTGTATGATAATTCGGAAGAACAGGAACATGAGACCGAGAATCGATCAAAATTGAGTTGTGTTCAAAATAACAAACCTTGTGATTATTTACAAACACCTCATATTAAATTTGTGCCTCAAAAGACACATCTGAACAACCATTGTATTTAAAAGAAACAAGTATTTCTTCTGTAGATGCTTCTATAACCACTGTCGCACAAGTTAATGGCCCATTGCCAAACACAAGTGTCGATCCACAAATGCCTAAACAATGTCGTATCCTTCGATATTTTAAGACATTTATGGACGACATCAAACTTTTAGAATATGTAATTGAACATAATTCATAAATCAAAATCTCTAATTTTCTCTCTCCAATTGAGAAAGAAAAGAGAGACATTTTTCAAAAGCAATTTTTACCACATGTCAAACACCTGCGACTATGTGATACACAGTGGGAGCAGGAACTTCAAACAGAAGTAACATCAATGATGTGCATTTTCAAAGCCAAAGATGACAAAATTGCAAAACAAAAGTGTCAAAAGAAAACTTTGGAAAAAGAGGTTGATCGACTCTTGGAAAGTGTTTTATGTGCCGATGTGATTTCTGTGATTATGAATTCTATATATCTATCATGCAATGAAATGCTTGTTGATGATCATGCTGATAATGTTGATATGTTGCAAATAGAGATTGATAACTTGTTGAGAGAAAATGAGAAACTTAGACAAATCAATAATGATGTGGAAACCAAATGTGCACAAGAAATTTTCAAAATTAACAAAAGGTTGGAATGGTGTCAAGCTCAAAGTGCTCAATTTGAGTTAAACTATCAAAATAAAAAAGCGTCTTTGACATTTCAAAACAGTCATGATCCCGAAAGTCAGAATAATAATGAAACTGATGTTTTACGACATCAACTGTTTGAATATGAAAAGGAAATAGATGAACTTTGTCAAAACAGAAATGACACCGTTCATTTAAAAAGAATATTGGATTCAAAAAGCAAGAACTCAAACACATCATTGTTGATTTGAAAGAGAAAATCAGAACTTTAGAAAAAGGGAAATTTGCACAAACAAACGTGATTGCCCCAGGAATGTATAAAGTTGATAAGGCACCTAAGAAAGCATCATCTCAAACCACTAATGTAAGTACTTCAATTTCCACATGATTAGGCAACACGTCTAAGGCTAGCAGCTCAAAGACCCCCAAGAGTCAAAAGAAGAATAGAGTCTGGCAACCTAGGAGTGGATTATCTATATCTGAAGAAGTAGTAGTTAATGCTAGTAGTTTGAATAAAATGCATGTTATGTCAAACGTAGAATCTACCTTGTCTAAGTGACATTCTAAAAATGATGTAATGAATACTGAATCTTTGAATGTTATGAATGTTGCTGTTATTGATGCTTCTTGCGTGTTCTGTCGTGCTAGTATGTTATCTGGTAATCATGCAAAATGTGTAGCAAAAACCCTTTTATCTAGAAGAAAGAAACGTACCAATGGCATTTCCTTAAGGCCCAAGACCGCTGCAAAGTCCATTTTAGGGAAACCGCCAGCAGTAGTTTCTGAGACAAATGTTGACAACACCATAGTTGCTCCTAGGACAAACCGATTACCTAGCGAATTCACTAAGAAGAAAGCACAGACTAGTTGGACGTGGCAGCGTTGGTTACAATACACACTAGCTTTAAATGGGTACCAAAATTGCTTAAAACATGTGTTACTAACCCAACGGGATCAACCGTTACCAATTTTCCATCTGTGTCAATTTCTTGTGATGTAGGTGATTCAAATTGTTCTCTGGATTGTTGATAGTGGGTGTTCCCGACATATGACCGGCAACTTGAAGCTTCTCGTAAACTTTGTCACAAAGTTCATAGGAACGGTCAGATTCGGGAATGATCATTTCGCAGCTATCATGGGTTATGGTGATTACGTCAATGGGAACATTGAAATTAGTAGGGTATACTACGTTGAAGGCCTTGGTCATAACCTCTTCTCAGTCGGACAATTTTGTGATGGTGACTTGGAAGTAGCTTTTAGGGAGAAAACATGTTTTGTTAGAGATCTTCAAGGGAACGATCTTATGAAGGGAAAACACGGCATCAGTCTTTATACAATCTCCTTTGACAACATGACTGCTTCTTCTCCGATTCGCTTACTCACCAAAGCACACCCTACCAAAGCATGGCTATGGCATAAACGTATGTCTCACCTGAATTTTAAAACGATGACCGAGCTTGCTCGCAATAAGTTAGTAGATGGTCTTCCAAAATTCCGATATGCCCGAGATCACCTTTGTCCCGCATGTGAACAAGGCAAGCGTCATCGTGCTCACTTTCCTCCAAAAACTGAGTATAGCACTGATCATGTACTCCAACTCCTTCATATGGATCTTTGTGGCCCAATGCGTGTTCAGACAATAAATGGGAAATGATATATCTTGGTAGTTGTAGATGATTATTCGCGATGGACATGGGTCTACTTTCTCCGCACCAAAGATCAAGCTCCTTCAATGATAATCACCCTTCTCACCAAAATTCAAGTTCAGCTATGCAACACCGTCAGAAAAGTTAGAACAGACAACGGAACTGAATTTAAGAATCAAACCCTTTGGGAATTATATGAGAAAGTGGGAATTGAACATCAGACATCTATTCCTCGCAGACCATAACAAAATGGAGTTGTCGAAATACGAAACCGAACGTTAGTGGAAGCCGCAAGAACGATGCTGATCAATGCTCAACTACCAAATTATCTTTGGGCTGAAGTTGTTTCTACCGCCTGTGTTAGGAATATAAATATTCTAGTGAAGACTCGGTCACCCCAAGTACTTAGTAGCATTCAATAGCTCATAGGATTATTAGTAATATTTGATGACGTATAGTCCGTATTCGGGTCACGAACCCGACCCATACTTAAGTCCATCACGAATGGACTCCAGCCCATCACTATATGGGCTATTGCGATAATGGTTTGGGCTTACGATGGCCCAAACCCAACGTTATTTATGGTTTTGATAGTATATCTTCTATTTATGGGATATATATCAATGAACCGCCCTATGCGGGATGGACCGAAGATTGGGGAATACGAAACCAACAAGGATTTCGTGCCCATATATAGAGGGCACCTCAGCCCTCACAAAGGTACTACTTACAAACCCTAACTCTTCTACAAACCCTAAAAACCGATTACTTACTCTCACGCCAGAGGATAATCGTGGGAGACAATCTCAAGATAAGCCTAACGGTGTCTTTTTGTTTTCTTAGTGCGCAGGTCTCAAGCATTAAGATCTGATTGGTACGGAATCAAGGAATGCCCAACTTTTGTATCAACAAGTGGCGCCATCCGTGGGACCCTACACTAAGAGCTTTCCTAAGAACTAGAATGACGAAGCACGGAAATCAGCGGACTCCGCATGCGAAGAAAACGCATGACGACCTACTAGGGAAGAAACAACAAACTGATGCGGCCTCTAAGCAGACCTCTGGAACAACCAGTGTACCTAGAAACTTAGGATCGTACTCAGATCTGCTCTTTACTCCAATAGAACCGCTCACTATGACTACCAATGCTACTACAACAAGTACTAGCGCGGTAGACCTACAGCGCACTCCTCTCACTATGCCAGAAGTAAACTTCACTGAGCCACCAAATGCGCCAATCCGAAACAAGGATCTTGTTTTGGAAACAGACTCCCTCGCACTAGAAGGAGTCACGCCTAAACTAGCGCCAAGTGATTTCGTATCTCAAAACTACGAAGCCTTGGCTACGCTCATGCGAGAGGAGGCGAAAAAGAGGTCAAGCCAAAATATGCACGCCAGGCTCAACTTCGACCCTGAGTATGAGGCATCCCCACCGCGCTACCGAAAGAAAAGACGCGAGAGGGATAGCCGCAAACACCCAGTGTTTACCAGGATTGGAAGGAAGGTTGTGGATGATGAAGCAGCCGACTTCCAGCATCTGGAGGAGCATGAAGATGGGGAACGGCGCGCCAATGTCCACACTAGGCTTGGCAGTCGCAGGGTTCATGATAGGCTTTGGCGACGATGCTCCCCAAGTGAAAGCCCTTCAAGCTCTGATTCCGAGGATAGTCGGCGCAAGCGCCGCAGAGGAACAAGCTCATATTCCGATGATAGCCGGCGCAAGCGTCGCAAAAGAGTAAGCTCACCCTCAAGTGACTCCTCGGACAACGAGGACAAAGAAACCGGACACTGGAAATCAAGGGGAAAATACCGCGACCAGGAAGACAAAGACATGTCTCTTCCCTGGCGTCGCCAAAAAGTTGATGTGTTTACTAGGCGCATCAGCGATTTTTCAGAAAATAAGAGAAGGCGCATGCCTGCTAATGTCAAAACATATGATGGGACAGGTGATCCTGATGATCACCTAAAAATTTTTGAATCAGCAGCCTCTATCGAAAATTGGCCACAACCTGTGTGGTGCCATATGTTTAACTCTACATTAGTAGGGAATGCGCGCAATTGGTTCAGTAAGCTTCCACGCAGAAGCATCGGTGGGTTTGAAGAGTTGCGAAAGGCATTTTGTTTAAACTTGACTCAAAGGAAGAAGTGCGCCAAAAACCCTGTCAAGCTCGCTAGGGTAAAACAGCGACAAGGGGAATCCACAAGCGCTTTCATGGAGCGCTATAAGGACGAATGCATGCAAGTCAAGGCGTGCCCAGAAATACTAAAAATATCGGGTTTTATGAACGCAATCAATAACCCAGATCTGATAAAAAAGTTAAACGATAGGGTTCCCCAAACCTTTGACGAACTCATGAAGCGCACGAGGTCCTTCGTCCAAGGAGAAGCAGCCGCTGCGGATAGCAAGAAAGGCTACTCGAACCATAGGTCACAAGAAGAGTCAAGGAGACAATCCAATGACCAGAGTGGCAATCGTAACAAAAGTTATCGCACCCAAGGGGGCGGACGGGGAAACGACAAGTACACCCCACTAACAAAAACTCCAAAGGAGATATTTGCGACGGAAGGTGCGAACTTTCCAAGACCCCCACCTATGCGCACCCTTGAAGATCGGCGCGTAGGAAACGGTTACTGCGAGTATCACGCACAGAAGGGCCATACCACTAATGAGTGTGTCCAATTACGCCAACTAATTGAGAAACTAGTGAAAGAAGGCAGATTGGACCACCTCGTTAAAAATATTAAGGATGGGAAAGACAAGCAGAGAACCGGAGGCAAGAAAGAAGCGCCTAAGGAAAAAGCTGATACTATCTACATGATACAATCATGGCAGCGAAAGACTAGGCAAAAGGTGAGCCAGAAATTCTCTCATGAAAGCGAAATCTCTTTCCCCACCTTGACCGTGGGCAACGCAGTGGCAGAACCACTCACCATTGAAATAAATGCGGGGGGATCACGACATCCACCGCATGTATGTTGATGGAGGCGCATCAGCGGATATAATGTATGGACATTGTTTCAAGAGACTGCGTCCTGAGATACAAAGATAGTTAAGTCCAGCCACGACTGCGCTTACTGGCTTTACAGGAGAAAAGATATGGCCTATGGGGCAACTGCGTCTACTAGTCGCTGTTGGTAATAAGGAACACTCCACGACAGCCTGGATGAACTTTATGGTGATCAAATCTCCTTCGCCATACAATGGCATTATTGGAAGGTCATGAATCTCGGCGATGCGCGCGGTACCATCCACAGCGCATGGGATGCTCAAATTCCCAGTAGAAGGCGGCATTGTCACCATTTACAACAACGCTGCGCCACCAGAAGAATGTAACATGATTACATGTGAAACAACACACATCCCAGAACAGAGCGCAGCTAAAGTACCAAACCTAAAAGTTGCGATTCACCCTGAATACCCAGAGCAAGAAGTGTCGATTGGAGGATCGTTGTCTGACAAAGGCAAAGCAGCCGTGTGCGCGCTATTACAAAGGAATCTGGATATCTTCGCATGGGAACCAAAGCACATGACTGGTGTGCCACGTTCGATTGCAGAACACAAGTTACAAATCCGACAAGGATATTCCCCAGTAGGGCAGAAAAAGCGCGGCCAGGCCCCAGAGCGCGCAAAAGCCATACTGGAAGAAGTACACAAACTTGTGGACGCTGGCATCATGCGAGAAGTCTATTACCACGATTGGCTCTCCAATCCAGTAATGGTCAAAAAAAGCGATGGCAGTTGGCGGATGTGTGTGGACTTCACCGACCTTAATAAAGCATGTCCACAGGACTGCTACCCACTACAAGAGATAGACTGGAAAGTGGAATCTTTGTGTGGATATCCCTTTAAATGTTTCTTGGATGCATACAAAGGGTACCACCAAATCCAAATGGCTAAGGAAGACGAGGAAAAAACAGCTTTCCACACAAGCCAAGGCGTTTTTTGTTATACAAAAATGCCTTTTGGCCTAAAGAATGCGGGTGCTACCTACCAGCGACTGGTAGATAATGCATTTGAGAAGCAAGTGGGACGCAACCTAGAGGTCTATGTGGATAACCTTGTCATAAAAATCCATACTGAATATGAAGTGGTGCGCGACATTGAAGAAACATTCACAACACTACGAAAGATCAACATGAAGTTGAACCCTAAGAAATGCACTTTTGGCGCTACAGAAGGCATGTTCCTAGGATATTTGATAGAACCAGATGGCATTAAGCCATGCCCAGAAAAAACAGAGGTTGTCATCCAACTTCCTTCACCGCGCACGTTGAAAGAAGTTTAATCTCTGAATGGAAAGCTAGCCGGTTTGAACAGATTCCTGTCCAAATCAGCGGACAAGTCACTTCCTTTATTTAAAACACTCAAGAAGTGTACAAAAAAGGGAGACTTTCGTTGGACTGCGGAAGCGGAAGAAGCTTTCACACAGCTTAAGCAACATATAGCAGCGCTTCCTAAGCTAGTTGCACCCCGACCAGGGGAGGAGTTAATCATCTACTTATCCGCGACCCATGGAGCGATCAGCGCAGTGCTACTGACGGATAGGAATTCTGTACAAACACCGGTGTATTTTGTAAGCAAAGCACTCAAGAAGACAGAGATTAATTACAGCTCAATGGAGAAGTTGGTTTTGGCATTAGTATTTGCTGCCAAAAGACTGCGTAGATACTTTCAAGCGCACCCAATAGCAGTGATTACCGACCAACCTATCAAACAAGTTATCTCTAAACCTGACGCATCGGGGCGATTACAAAAATGGAGTGTGCTACTAGGCGAGTATAACATCTCTTACAGACCACGCACTGCGGTTAAAGGGCAAATACTAGCAGACTTCATCATCGAAAAACCAGATACCGATGACGCACCCCCACCGAGCAAGGTAGAATTACAAGAACCATGGGTCTTGTTCACAGATGGATCTTCACTAATCCAGAAGGAATGGAATTCACTTACGCACTGCGTTTTGAATTCACAGCCACGAACAACGAGGCAGAATATGAAGCCCTAATCGCCGGATTACGCATTGCAAATCGAATGGGTGTACGCAACCTAGAAGCAAACGTGGACTCCCGATTAGTAGCCAACCATGTGTTAGGCGAATATGTGGCTAAAGAGGATAACATGGTCCAATACCTCGACAAGACCAAATCACTAATACAAGGCTTTGACAGGTTTACAATTAAGCAAGTTCCTAGAGGTGAAAATAAGAAAGCGGATGCGCTAAGCAAGATCGCATCTACCAGCTTCGCGCACCTGTCAAAACAAGTTTTAGTGGAGATCCTAAAGAACAAATCCATCTCGGAGATGGAGATATCCACGGTAATAGAGGAAGAGAATCCTACGTGGATGACCCCTATTATCGAATTTATAAGCAAGGGCAAATTGCCCGAGGAGCAGAAGGACGCTCGACGGATACGGCGCACAGCGCAGAGGTTCGAACTTATAGATGGTATCCTATATCGGCGCTCATTCCTACAACCATGGCTTCGGTGCGTTGGACCTCTTCAGGCAGATTACGTACTCCGAGAGATCCACGCTGGTTCATGCAGTATGCATTCAGGACCACGGTCCGTCGTAGCGCAAGCATTGCGCTCAGGATACTATTGGCCTACTATGCACCGTGATGCGCGCGATGTGATAAAGAAATGCAACGAATGCCAAGTTCATAGACCCATCCCGCGCAGACCACAACAAGAGCTAACACCTATCACTTCTCCATGGCCATTCTATAAGTGGGGTATCGACATCGCAGGCCCCTTCCCTACCGCAGCGGGAGGACTTAAATTCCTTATTGTTGCAATAGACTACTTCACTAAATGGATTGAAGCGAAGGCAGTAGTGACAATCACAGGTAATCAAGTAAAACGCTTTGTTTGGGAAAATATTGTATGCCACTTTGGATTACCTAGGGAGATTGTTTCGGACAACGGAAAACAATTCCGTGATAACCCGTTCAAAGACTGGTGCGCAGAGTTACATATCACACAACACTTCGCATCAGTAAAACACCCACAAACCAATGGCTTAGTTGAGCGCGCAAATCGCAGTCTAGGCGAAGGAATTAAAGCGCGCCTGGACAAACACAAAGGCAGATGGGTGGACGAATTGTCGCATGTCTTATGGGCGCACCGCACAACAATCAAGGTTAGCAATGGAGACACTCCTTTTTCCCTTGTCTACGGGACAGAAGCTGTTATACCAGCTGAAATTGGGATGCCAACTATCCGCACCGCGGAAGTTAATGTCGCGACCAATGACGATGAACGACGAATAGACTTGGATCTGTTGGAAGAAAGGCGTGAGCGCGCAGCTATACGTGAGGCAAAAACCAAGTCAAAGATGAAGGGATACTACGATGCTAAAGTTCGAAGCACCTCATTCAGACCAGGCGACTTTGTGTACCGCGCTAATGATGCAAGCCACGCAGAAGATACAGGTAAACTTGGACCAAAGTGGGAAGGACCCTATGAGGTCATTGAAGCACTAGGACAAGGCGCGTACAAGTTGCGTGACATGGATGGCCGTGAGCTACAACGCACATGGAATATCTGTAATCTCAAGAGATGCTATCTTTAGGAAAGATTACGACCCAATACATGGACACCTACGCACTTTAGTAAGTGCTCAATAAATATCCGTGTATCTACATTTTTTGTTTCATTTAGACAAATGTTTTTTTATCTTTTTACAAAAACTTGCAAGTATTAATAAAATGTTGCGGTTTCTAGCTAACTCCGTGACACACTTTACTTTATTGCTTACATATAATTTATGTCTCAATACTGTTTGTTATATTTTGCCTACATGGCGTGCATGCACTAATTAAAAACCCACGATGGTATAAGGATGAGTAAACCTAATAAATGACTCGTTGAGTAAGAGGGTTGCAAACCCATCAACACCGGATCACGCATCCTTGTTAAACACCTTATTCTCAAGACATTGGAGTAAGTTCCATGCGTACCCCACGACGGATACACATCAATGCACACTGTGCGCATTTAACAAATTAGGAGTTAAGAAAATTAACCCCTTAGTATGGTATTAGTAGCACGCTGCAATCCATACACTTGTGCACCCCACGATGGATACACAACAACTTGTAAATTTCATACACAATTATGTTATATACAACCATGTCATACACGACTATGTCATAAATTTCAAACAAGAGAAGGATAAGTGATTATGAATCCTTGTAACTTTCTTTAAATGTGTTTATACAAGCGTTTTAATTCTTAGACATCTTTCATGCAAAGACAAAATAACTAAGTACAAACGTTATAACCACACTCAAAATTTGATACAATATACATACAATTGTATCTTTCGAAAATCAACGCTTCATTATGGATAACAAGTTCATCAAAAGTACACATCCAACGTACAACAAAAAGTGGACATGCCACAAAAAATCACTACACCAAGA
Source organism: Artemisia tridentata subsp. tridentata (assembly GCA_021014915.2). Taxonomy (NCBI): domain Eukaryota; kingdom Viridiplantae; phylum Streptophyta; class Magnoliopsida; order Asterales; family Asteraceae; genus Artemisia; species Artemisia tridentata. The sequence continues at coordinate 3,749,036 of CP139501.1, forward strand.
CTACCAAGACATGCTACGAGTGCGCCTGAGCCCTAAGCTACTCGCTTGGCGCGCCACACTACCAGCATCCTTAAGCTTCTGCAACAGCTCAGCATCCTTGGGTGCTACCGTTGGCACGCTAACAGGCACCCCATCAGATCTGGGAATGTGAGCCGCACCAAGACCACAAAGAATGGCCTTCCCCTTTTGGCCCTTCTTCTTGGCAAGTCTCATCTCATGGGCCTCTAAGGAAGCCTTCAAGGGAATCTCTTTCTCAAGAGCAAAAGGGTTGAGAATGTCACGGGGACGAGCAAAAATGGGCACATGTAGCTGCGACACGTCTGGCTTCAAGAAGTAGTCAAACTGTTCCTCATCTTCGGATGAGTGCCTAGCCAAAGTCAGCCCCTCCATAATCACACTGATAGGAAAATCCTGGTCACGCTCCAGGCGAGCAATATGCGGAAGCTCGAAAAGCTTCATCTTCTCCATGGCGGCGACAAGCTCATCATAGGCACTGGCGTTGTAACCCGGTACTTGAGTAATAGGCACGGTCAACAAATTGCTCTCGGCAAGCTTTTCTATAGCATGCGCTTGGCCACGTGCCAACGCGCACTCAACAACTTCCCCAAATACCCCCGTCACCTCCTGCGACTCCAAAGTACCCAAAGCGGCAAGGCGCAAACCATGGCTGATAAGCCACCTGCGCTCAGCTATGGTTGACACCAAATGAGGATACAACTCCTCATCGTACTCAATGCTGAGCTTGCGCAGTTTACTCTCCTGATTTTCCAGCAAACTCTCCACAGCCTTGCGGAATTTATCCAAGTCAGACATGAGTTTCCCCTTGTTCAGCTCAATATATCTCAAGGCCCAAAGGCAGGAGGCCTTGTACTCTCTCGCTCCAGTGCGCTCTTTATTCAGTTCAGCCATGAGCAACATCTTCTCATCAGAAACTTTCTGGTCATACATTGCAGATGCCCTCACTTAAGCCTGCGCCTCAGCCAACTGCGCCTTTAAAAGGTCAATCTCCTTATCCTTCTGCGCAACCAGGCTGCCCTTACCACCATACTCAACCTGTAGCCACGCAACCAATGAAGCCTGGTGCACAGCAGCCAACGCCAACTCCTCTAGAAGGTTATTCCTTGGCGCATCTCCAGCGGATTTTTCCTCATCCACTGGACTCTCAGGCCCAAAATCAGTCTTAGGAGGCGAGTTCTCAACATGCGTATCATCACCAACAGCAATCTCAGCACTACACGCAAATAACAAAGTTACTCTATAGTACTAATAGCGGATTAAAGGACTGAAGATCTAAAGACACAAATACTCACTGGGGGGAAGAAGTTTTATGCATTGACGCATCCTCTTCAGTTGGTCGCTCGACAAAAATAGCAAGGCGCTTAGTTGATGGCCCTGCGCCATCATCACCAGATGACCTCTTACGCTTTAACCCTTGGTCTTCCTCCTCAGACTCATCCATAGCACTCCCCGACGAGTCTACATGCAATAATTCCACAGGGATTTACGCATCAGGACCAGGAAAGCTACGCAGAGGAGTAGCCATAGTAACACCTGTGGGGATCTCCACAGTCTCATCTGTCCCCTCCGGCTCCTCCTGCGCAATCGCCATTGTGCGTCCTGCGGTAGCCTGTAGAATGGGCTCCTCACCATCCCTCAAAGGGCGCACACCCACAATAACCTGCTTCGGCTTCTCCAAATGCACGACGCGGAATAGATCCATCTCTGCGCAACAAACAACAAACAAAAACAAAATGTGTTAATACGCTACAAAGGGAGAACGCTTACAGCTATTAAACGAAGAGGTAGGAAGAGACAAGCACCCACCCCGACTATTTTCATCCAGAAATGTTGGCACTTCTTCTGGACTACCGAAGTAATTACGGCTAATGCCCATGTGCACCAAAAACTCTTCGGGATATGCTTTGATCGGTATGCGATTGTTGTTGATCGTCTCCGCCTCAGCCACATTGTACAATCCGGGGTCGGGCGCTCGTCTCTCGGTAATAATTCTCGAGTATAGAACTCAAAAATCGATGGGAAAAATGAACTATCAACCCAAAAGAATTTTTCTCTCCAATCCCTCAGTGCATCTAACTTCTCAGTATAGCACTGCAGTGTCCCTGCGCGCTTAGAGAAGGAAACCCACCCGTTTGACCACGACGTGTGGTAAAACGCGCGGAAAAGATGAATTATTGGTTCTATCGCTAATAAGCGACAGTTCACCTCAAAATTGGTTATCTTTGTTGCACCTATACAGTGCAGCTGGGAAATATGAAGGCGATAGTGATTTAGAATATCGCACAAAAAGAGGGATATGGGCGCACGCTGGTTAGCGAATTCGAAAAAACGCGTATATACCCCTACTTTCCCTTGCGGGAAATCCGCTATCGACGCATTTGCGGCCGGAACTACCGGATGCAATGCGAGAGGGATGTAATAATCTGAAGTGAACTGACGAAGTTCATCCTCAGATAATTCGGAAGTAAAATCAGACAATTGAAGAACCATGATAAGCGCACGCGCTGTTACCTTAGTTTTTTGTTGATTTTTGATTGCTGGTTGGAGGATTAACAATGGCGAAAGATGATGATTTTTTACTGTGATAACCACAGTGAAATGACGGCTTAAGTTTATATAGGGTACACATATTCGTGGATGAACGACATGTGTACCCCACTTGCTCCAATCGGATGGTTGGGAACCCAAAAGGTAAAGCACTTTTTCACCCACCCTCACGATTTTCGAAGAAGATACTTTGACTAGATTAACTTGCTAATTTTGGCAGGAAATACTTGATACTTCCCCGCTACGCATCAAGGAATATTTTAGTTCCAATTGTTAGTCTAGCATCCGCAATTTCGCATTGCACACACTAGACTGGGGGGACATGATGACGTATAGTCCGTATTCGGGTCACGAACCCAACCCATACTTAAGTCCATCATGAATGGACTCCAGCCCATCATGATATGGGCTATTGTGATAATGGTTTGGGCTTACGATGGCCCAAACCCAACGTTATTTATGGTTTTGATAGTATATCTTCTATTTATGGGATATATATCAATGAACCGCCCTATGCGGGATGGACCGAAGATTGGGGAATACGAAACCAACAAGGATTTCGTGCCCATATATAGAGGGCACCTCAGCCCTCACAAAGGTACGACTTACAAACCCTAACTCTTCTACAAACCCTAAAAACCGATTACTTACTCTCACGCTGGAGGATAATCGTGGGAGACAATCCCACGATAAGCCTAACGGTGTCTTTTTGTTTTCTTAGTGCGCAGGTCTCAAGCATTAAGATCTGATTGGTACGGAATCAAGGAACGCCCAATTTTTGTATCAACAATATTAGTAATAGTTTAGTTATTAATGTATTCGTGGAGTGGGTCGGATCTTTACCCACTGTCAGCTCACTTCACAGCCCACTAGGGGCATATATGCTAGTAAGTATAAATACCCCTCTCCTCCTAGGGAGAGGGTTGGAACTTCATTCACTCTAAGCTAATATACATCACTTTCTCTCACTAGAAGTTTCCTCTCTCTTTATCTCTCTAAACCGCCAGTTATTTCACCTTGTTTATGTGTTATACGAATCTTGAATATGTTACAAATGGTATCAAGAGCCAAGGTTAGGTTCTAGCTAGTCATATTCATGAGTTTGTGGTGAGATTTTGGCGGTTTTGTGTTCTTTTTAGTCGACTTATAAAATACTTAAGAAAATCATTGTTGGATCCTTGTTTGTGGTTAAATCCGTGGAAATCTTGTACTTTTGTGTTTAGTGAACTGTTTTACATCTTTCTTGTCAACATGCAACTTAGTTAGTGTTTGTTGGTGGAAGATTTAAAGAGTTTCTTAGCAGCGGTTTGAGGTTCGGAAGTGTTTTCTTCATAGCGGTATGACTCTCATTGCAGGTTTAATCGTAGCGGTTTGTGTTTATTAGTAGTGGTTTGGACTGTTTAAGGTATAGCTTCCAGCGTTTTGAACTGTTAGCGGTTTGGATTTTAACCACTTTAGGAAAAAGACAAAAAGTACTGAAAAGGACGATTTGTCTACTTGTGTTAGTGGTTTGTCAGGTTTTTGTCATTAGCGGTTTGTCAGGTAGTGGTAGCGATTTAACCTTCAGCGGTTTAAGCTATAGCGGTTCAGGTTCAGCGGTTCTGTTGTTCAGCGGTTTGAATAGTGTTTCAGCGGTTTGATTTAGCGGTTTAGTGTTTGTGTCAGCGGTTTACTATAGCGGTTTGGCTTTCTGATTCAGCGGTTTGATTTAGCGGTTTGTTGTGCGAGTCAGCGGTTTAATATAGCGGTTTGACTTTCTGATTCAGCGGTTTGATTTAGCGGCTTGTTGGGCGAGTCAGCGGTTTGGTATAGGGGTTTGGTCTTCTGGTTTAGCGGTTAATACTTAGCGGTTTGCCTTAGGATTTATCGGTTTAATACTTACTGTTTGAATTGCACTTCAGCGGTTTGTTCTTGAATTTTGTAAAATCCCACAAAAGAACTCATTTCTCGGTTTAAATCTCAAGAATTGTAAAATCCCGTATACAGTATGGCAACCATACCAAGCACTGCATCTGATGACATTCAAGCGGCTGGGTCCGATACCCGTCCTCCTATGCTTGATAGGACTGACTATGAGTCGTGGGCACAACGAATACGGCTTTACTGCTTGGGGAAAGAAAATGGAGTCAACATTCTTAAGTCAATTGATGAAGGACCATATCAGATGGGCACCACCAGAGATGTTGTTACTACTGGTGAAGATGGTACTGTTACTTTGGGAATCAATAGACCTCGAACTTACAATGATCTTAATGAAGAGGAAAAGAAGAGGTATGATGCTGATATTAGAGCCTCAAACATTGTCGTTCAAGGTCTCCCCAAAGATATCTACAAACTCATCAATTTCAACACTGATGCAAAAGCAGTGTGGGACAATGTAAGAATGTTGCTGGCAGGATCAGAACTCACAAAGGAAGATCGTGAGTCACAACTGTACAATAAGTTTGAGCACTTTAAGATGAACCCAGGGGAAAACATCACAGACTACTATGTAAGATTCCACAAGTTGGTGAATGATATGAGAATTATTAGAATGACTATGCCAAACATCCAACTTAACTCAAAGTTTGTGAACAATATGACACCTGAATGGGACAGATTTGTTACTGCATTGAAACTCAACAAGGGATAGAGAGAAACAAACTATGAACAACTGTATGCCTACCTGCAACAACATGAGAAGCATGCTATGTATGATCGTCTGTTGAGAGAAAAACTCAATCCAACTGCACCAAATGATCCACTTGCTCTTGTTGCTAATGTTCAATCTTTCAACCAACCATCATCTGATCAAGCTTATAGTCAACCATATTCATCACCACCTGCTTTGAGTACACAACTGGATTTGGGGTACTCTCACACCGACAGATTGATTGATAACCTAACAAGCCAAGTGTCCTTATTGGTTCAACAATTTAAAGCAACTCTTCCTCAAATTAACAACCAACTCAGAACCTCATCTAACCCATGTAATCTTGCAATGGTGGAGGATGGAAACATTGTGGTGCAGAATGTGCAGGGAAGACAAAACTTGAATCAGAGGAACATGGGTCGAGGTATTAGGCAGTTCAGAATGGGAAATGCAAATCAAGGGCAGGGGAAACAGCCCAAGTGCTATAACTGTGGTGGACTTGGACACATTTCCATAAACTGCACTCAACCAAAACTTCCTCAGAATGCAGATTACTTCTAGGACAAAATGCTGTTGATGCAAGCTCAGGAGAGTGGAGCAGTGTTGGATGAAGAAGAATTGTTGTTTCTGGCTGGGAATGAAGGAAATACTTTTGATGCTGATGTGGACGAGCAGCCGGTTGAGGACCTTGCACTTAATGACCCTAACATCTTCAAGGATGATGACTGTGATGCATTTGACTCTGATGTGGATGATGAACCAACTGCTCAAACAATCTTCATGGGTAATTTGTCCTCTATGGTCTCGTCACCTCAATAGGCTGGTACCTCCAATGCATCTGTGATATCTGAGGTACTAAAATTATATGACACATATAATGTTAACAATGATCTGTAGATTCCCAATGAAGTACAACAGACAGATGTGGTTGATTCAGATAATGTTGATATGGGTGATAGTAATATTATTCCATATGAACAATATGTGAATCACAACAACGTGTCTGATGTACAAGTTGGTGCATCTTCTGTTGAAAATATTGCTTGTGTTGTAGATGATGTGAGTGCCTTAGATAATGCTTGTGCAGTAGATAATGCTTGTGAGTGGCACGAAAACACTGTGTTTGTCCCTGATGATAACTTGACCACTAGGCTAAAGACATATAAAGAACAAGTGGCCATTTATGAACAACGTGCTAAGTTTGAACTAACTGAACGTGAGCAGAAAATGGAAAGTCAAATGTGTACACTTATAACAGAGCGTAATGTTAGGGAAGAAACATTGAAACAAGAGTTAAATTCTTTGAAAAATCAGTTGGATCAGACTGTTAAACAAAAATAGGAGGCCCAAAAGCACTTAAGTACACTAAAACAAGATTTCAAAGAAAAAGAAACACAACTCTTAAATGATTTCTCCAGACTTAAAACCTTAAAGAATAAGCTTGAAAAAAAGTTGTACACACAAGACCAAACCAGACAGACTTTCCAAATGATTCATAAGCACAAAAAGCTGAGTGACAAGCACAGTGAAAGTAATGTAGGTGAACCTAAAGTAGCTCTCCTTAAGATTGCCAAGGTAGCCCAACCTGCATTATATGATGCCAATGTGATGATTATGCCCATTCATGACCCACCTGAGGTTGTATCTTTAAATGAGGCTGATGAGATAGAAGTGAGAAAAAGAGAAAAAAAATGAATGAGAAGATGAAAGATCCCATGTGCATAGCCAAGCGAGTAATAATCAAACCCCATGATTATAATAAGGAAAATCGCTTGACTGTGTTTGCACCTCAAATGAAGTTAACACCTGAACAAATATTTTGGAAGATAGATATAGAAAAAAGAAAAGCTGAAGAGCTTGAAGCCAAAACCCCGTCCCTTAGGAAAATTGCTGCTGCGACGGTGTATCCTCCCAATACACCTAGACATTTGGTTCCTTTAACTCTTCCCATAGAATGAAAGACCTTAATTAGCATATATGTACTCTGTCAACTATTTGCTAATTTTGAAAAAACATGTAAGAAGAGAATAACACCAACAGGAATTATTGAGGGGGAAAGGGGTTTCGAACAAACAAAAAGGTGTTATTTAACTGAGGTCATACCATTCTTTAAACTACTCAAAGAACAATTTGAAGGAATGCAAAACGTCCTTAAAACTAAAGTTAATGATATGAAAGTAATGTTTAAAGATATGGAAAATGAGGTAGCTCAAAAAGCAATAGAAATTAAGTGTCATGAGATTGAGAGAAAGAATATTCTCATCACAAATGAGAATATGATTGCTAGATGCACTGCTCAGGACATATTTTATACTGCTACTAATGCTGCATTAACTGCCTGTCAATTTCATGAATGTTACCTTGCTTTGAATGTTACCCAGAATCGTGTTGTTGAGCTTGAGGGGGAGAATTTGAAACTGCAAGAAAAAATTCAAAATGATGACCATGATAACATGGTAAAAGGTTTTTCAAAACTAGAAGTTGATCATCTTAATTTACAATTAAAATATCATCACCTTGAAGAAAGATGTAAAATATCAAACGCCAAGACATCTTTAGATGCTCCTGAGTTTGATACATATTTTGAATTAAACAAACGGGATGAAAAAATTCAAGCTCACACGAACACGATTCGACAACTGAGGGCACAAATCGCCCAATTAAAGTCTAACAAGAGTGATGCAAGTGGCACCAATAAACCTTTGTCTCTAGATTCTCAGAATTTTCACTATCAAGACACCATCAATAAACTACACTATGAAAATGAGTGTTTTCGAGCTGAAAATTCAAAAATCAAACAACACTACAAAGAGTTATACGACTCAATTAAAGTCACAAGAAACAGTCACAATGAAAAGATAACTTCTTTGTCAAAGGAAATTGAGAATCTTAAGACACAGGTGAAAGGAAAAATGTCGGTCAACTCTTGTGATTGTGATGCACCAAAGGTTCCTGTTGTTAGAAAGTATGATGTTGATGTTGTGCCTATCCCATATCCCCTTAGGAATAATAGGCCTATCTATCAAATATATCTCAATCACCTTAAGGATAGTCTTGATGCACTCCGTGAGGTCGTAGAGGAGGATAGAATAGAAAAACTAAATGACCAAGCAATTATGGATGTCTGCTTCATTACTAGAAGGTCACAGGAATTCCTAGAATATGTCATTGGCACTAGTCCTAAGGTCGATAACAAAAGAGATAGAGTTGTTGCATCATCATCCACTATCAAGAACAAGCATGTAACCTTTGATCTGCCACCTAAAACATCAGAACCCAGCACATCAAAATCAGGAAAGCAAGTGACAGTAAAACAAACTAATGTTCCCATCATTACTTCTACAGGAGTAAACTGTTACACCAAAGCCAGCTGGTCAAAGTCTAGAGACAATGCAAGGAAAGATAGGACAGAGCCGGCTAAGAGTGGTCACTTGAAGAAAGTAGAAGCCCAACCTAGGAACAATAAGTTTACAATGAGTAGAATGAATCGTGTTGATTCTATTATCAAAAGTACTGTAATTAATTCGAATTCTAATGCTGTCTGTAAAACATGTGACAAATGTTTAATTTCTGCTAATCATGATGATTGTGTTGTGTCGTTCTTGATGTCTTCTATTTCACCCCATGATAAGAATGTTAGGATAACAAAAACATGCAAGAAAGTTTGGAAAGCAACAGGAAAAACTTTTGCTAGTGTCGGCTATCAATGGAAACCCACTGGAAGGACATTCACTTTAGAAAGACAGTGCACCTTACCTAGAATGAATAATCATAAAATTGTGAAGGTTAAGGAATGGAGACCAACTGGTAGAATGTTGCCTTTAGTGTCACAATGCCTTCCAAATAGGTCATGCACTACCTCTAGTGTAGATTCCACTGTAAAGACAGTAGCATCTGGGAACTCTGTAGTTCCAGAATTTATGTGTGCTAACCAAATGGACCCCAACTGCACATGGGGATCCACATTTTTTAGTTATCCATCGTTGTCTATTTTCAAATGCAGGTCGTACAAATCGTCCCTTGGTATTTGGACTCAGGCTACTCAAAACATATGACTGGGGATCGCTCACGGCTCAGAAATTTTGTGAAAAAGTTTATCGGGACAGTTAGATTCGGGAATGACCACTTTGGAGCGATTATGGGTTATGGAGATTATATGTTTGGCGACAATGTAATCTCACGGGTTTATTATGTGGAAGGATTAGGGCACAACTTGTTTTCTGTGGGCCAATTTTGTGATTCCGATCTTGAAGTGGAATTCAGAAAGCACACTTGTTTCGTCAGAGAATTGGATGGTGTAGATCTTCTTAAAGGCAGTCGTGGCACCAACCTGTACACCATTTCAATTGAAGAAATGATGAAGTCCTCTCCTATCTGCTTGCTTTCAAAGGCCTCTAAGACTAAATCTTGGTTGTGGCACCGTCGGTTAAATCACTTAAACTTCGGCACCATAAACGAGCTTTCTCGCAAAGACCTTGTACGTGGCATGCCTAGATTAAAATTTGAAAAAGATCACCTTTGCTCTGCATGTCAATTAAGAAAACCCAAAACCATCAACTCCATCATGGAAGTTCTTCACACCCTTCACATGGATCTATGTGGACCAATGAGGGTGCAGAGTATCAATGGAAAGAAATATGTTCTTGTAGTGGTCGACGACTACTCTAGGTTCACTTAGGTAAAGTTTTTGAAAACCAAGGATGAAACTCCAAAGGTTATCATCAAACTAATCAAGCAGTTACAAGTAAGGCTGAACAAAACTGTCAGAATCATCCGAACCGACAATGGAACTGAATTTGTTAATCAACAACTTAGTCAGTTTTATGAAAGTATTGACATTACCCATCAGAAAAGTATTCCACGCACTCCACAGCAGAACGGCGTTGTTGAAAGACGAAATCGTACCCTTGTGGAAGCTGCAAGAACTATGCGAATATACTCTAAGGCTCCAATGTTTCTTTGGGCAGAAGCAATTGCCACTGCATGTTATACCCAAAACCGTTCCTTGATACACTCCCTTCACAACAAAACTCCTTACGAGCTGATACATGGCAAGCAACCAGATCTTTCCTTTCTTTGAGTGTTCGGTGCCCTGTGCTACCCTACTAATGATGGACAAGATTTGGGAAAGTTAAAAGCTAAAGCAGACGTAGGTTTCTTCGTTGGGTACGCACCAGATTGCAAGGGATACAGAATCTACAACAAACGAACCCGACAAATCATGGAAACTATTCACGTAACTTTTGATGAGCTGACTGAGCAAACAGCTCCTGGACAAACCAGTTCTGGACCCACACCTAATCTTTTGACACATGGACCAATTAGTTCGGGTCTTGTACAGAATCCCACGCCTGTAGCTCCTTATGTACCTCCCACCAGTGAAGATTTGAAGAAGTTATTTGATACGATGTTTGACGAGTATTTTGAGCCACCCATGGTTAATCCTACAACTGAAAGTCCACCTGTACTTCCTATTGCTGATGCTCAAGTTCCACAAAACTCAGAAGGTCCATCAGTATATGTCTCAGTCAGTCTCGATGCACCATCTGCCAGCCAATCACCCTCATCGTCAAATATTCAATCTTCATCGGTGCAGCAAGGATCTGCAAATAACAATTCTTTTGAAGTTAATCCTTTTGCTCCTGTTGATGATGTTCCATTTGAGAATGTATTTGTTCCTGAGTCTTCATCTGATACATCTTCCTCAGGAGATCACAACACGGCAACATCAGTTCAATACCCTCAACCCCACGATCATCTCAGAAAATGGACCAATGATCACCCGATTGACAACATCATTGGTAATCTCTAACGACCGGTATCTACTCGCAAACAACTGGCCACCGATGCGTTGTGGTGTTTCTTCAACTTCGTACTATCCAAAGTCGAGCCAAAAGATGCCAAAGAAGCAATGTCTAAAGACTGCTGGTTCAACGCTATGCAAGATGAAATTCATGAATTTGATCGGCTTGAAGTATGGAAATTGGTACCCCCTCCGGAGTGAGCAATGATCATTGCTCTAAAGTGGATCTTCAAGGTGAAACTCGATGAGCATGGTGATGTTCTTAAGAACAAGGCACGGCTGGTTGCAAAAGGATATCGAAAAGAAGAGGGCATAGACTTTGAGGAATTATTTGCTCCGGTTGCACGAATTGAAGCCATCAGAATCTTCCTCGCAAATGCTGCAAGTCGGAATATGGTAGTCTACCAGATGGACGTTAAAACAGCTTTCTTGAATGGTGACTTAAAGGAGGAAGTCTATGTGAGTCAACCTGAAGGATTTATGGATGCTGATCATCCTACTCATGTCTACTACTTGAAAAAGGCCCTCTATGGCTTGAAGCAGGCACCTAGGGCGTGGTATGACACATTGTCCAAGTTCCTTCTTGCAAATGGATTCTCAAAGGGTGTTGTTGATCCCACATTGTTCACTAGGAAGGCGGGAAAACATCTACTCCTTGTTCAAATATATGTAGATGACATTATCTTTGCCTCGTCTGATCCTAGCGAATGTGATCGGTTTTCAAAAGAGATGAGCTCTAAGTTTCAGATGTCTATGATGGGACAAATGGCTTTCTTCTTGGGATTGCAAATCTCCCAATGTCCCGGAGGCATCTTCATTAGTCAGTCCAAATATGCATATGAGATATTAAAGAAATTTGGTTTTTATTCAAGTGATGCGGTTGACACCCCTATGATTGAAAGATCAAAGCTGGACGAGGACCTATCAGGGATTCCGGTTGATCAAACAAAGTATAGAAGTATGATTGGATCCTTAATGCATATCATCGCCAGTAGACCAGATCTTTTGTTCGCAGTATGTATGTGTGCTAGGTACCAATCCAAGCCCACTAAAAGGCATCTGGAAGCGGTGAAAAGAGTCTTCAGATATCTTCATGGCACGGTTCACATGGGTCTCTGGTATCCAAAGGACACTGCAATGGAACTCACAGCTTATGCAGATGCGGATCATGCAGGGTGTCAAGATACTCGTCGAAGTACTTCGGGAGGAGCTCAGTTTTTGGGGGAGAAGTTGGTTAGTTGGTCTTCTAAGAAGCAAATGAGTACGTCAATATCTTATACAGAAGCCGAGTACATCGCTATGTCTGGTTGCTATGCTCAAATCCTTTGGATGAGATCACAACTTTCAGACTATGGATTCTCATACAACAAGATTCCCCTGTATTGTGACAACAAAAGCGCTATCGCTCTTTGCTGTAACAATGTCCAACACTCCCGGTCAAAGCACATCGACATCAGGCATCACTTCATAAGGGAACAAGTTGAGAAAGGGATTGTTGAGCTCTACTTCGTGAGGACGGAGTTTCAGTTGGCTGATATCTTCACCAAGGCACTTCCATGAGAACGGTTTCAGTTTATTCTCCCGCGTCTTGGCATGAAAAGCTTGACACCTGAAACACTCAAGAGTCTTCTAGAAGAAGAGGAGTAAAAGATTAGCTTCACATATCCTTGTATATGTGTGTATATATCTTAAAACAAAAAGAAAATAGAAAAATATAAAACCTATAAAATCCATAAAAATCACAAAATCACAAAAATACCAAAAATAGCTCTTCTAGGCATGTCTTCTGTTTATCGATAACATTTACGGACCTAGAAATGTCATTCAATAATGACTCGGGTCTTTAAATGAAGCTCGAGCAGAAGTTATACTAACCGGTTAAAACATGTCTAAATGGCTTGCAGTTACTTCATACTGCAACCCGTGCATTACTATGAGGAAAGCATGTCGCCAAAAAGACGGATGTTCCTCCAACTGGGTGATGTTCACCTGGGCATGGATTACATTATATACATGTTTCCTCGATCTGATGTATGATTTAGTGCATCATTTCTTGTATAAGAAGAGAAGTCTTCTTTTTTCCAAAAACTCTTTTAGTTCTATGATTCTTCAGGAGAGTTTTGATGTTTCACAAGGTGGTAACTGGACTTAAATTTCACAAATACTTGAAGCTCAAGTGAATGACTATAGCTCTTTAAATAGAAAACGGGTCATTAATTGAAGGGGACAGTATTTGTTCAAATTTCTGACACCTTTTTTAAGCATTGTGCAAACATCAGCAGTGACACTCTCTCATGGATTAAGGGGGAGCATAGTATGCTCCGTAATCATAATATATTAAACCTGACCACATTTTCTCTCATATTTTCTAACCTATTTAAATCAATTGGGATCACAAATCTCAAGTGGTTTGAAATTTTTGATCGGGGGAGAGAATGTGATTTAAATATGAAATTCTGATAAAAATGTTATCTTTTGGAACTCAAGTGTAGGCTCTCCCATATGTGCTAAACCTTTTTCGTATATCGATGCACATATTGAGGGGGAGCGAATGGTTTATGATGGCAATTGTGGAAGAATACCAAAGACCGACCAATCTTATTTTATGTATTGGAGTTATAAGGATGGTAAGGTTAGGTACACGTTCCCACGATCCCGCCAGAACTGGAGGGATCTACCCAGGGACAATCCACTAGTTAGTGTAGAAGTCCTTAGGTATGATTAAAAAGGAGAAAAGTGAATAAGGGAAGAGTGCCGACAGAGATGGAGCTAGTACTGGAACAAACCCAACAAGGTGCTAGTGATGAAGTCTCTGTAAGCGCTGAAGGGGTTGAAGAATGAAAAAGAAATGTAAAGATAAAGGGTGAAAAGAAAGAAGCCCTCCTTACACATTAGGCAGAAACCGGGTCAATACATATGCTGTCAGAATCACTTAGTTGATTGCTGACATTGAAGATAAAGTATCATGGGCCCAGTGATACGCTGCACAACCCTCCCTAGCCACTCAAGGTCCCTTAAAGGATTCTTGTTTCATTGTCACGGAGTTCAATACGTTTCTATCGTCTATCTCACTCCGAGTTAGACGATATTGAAAAGGTGGCAGTCTGCTCCAGCCTCCGATCACTAAATCAAAATGCACTATTGAGTCTAGAGCCAAGAGATCATCCATAAATCTCATTAGGACACACTTCCAATATGCTTGCTGTTTCATACACCGTGAAAAGTAAGAAAATATATGTTAAGTGTCCTACGCATTATCCCTGTGGTATTGCCAGAACATCCGAGTGATACGTAAAGTACTCACAATGAAGATGGAAATCCTTCTAGAGCCAACATCAAACAAGCTCTTGGTGGGTGACATGTGAGATTCTTCAAGGATCAAACTTGTGACAACTGGAATGAAACAATGGAGCGATTCTCTTTTGAATCAATCCTGATCCAGGAATTGGATTGACGGTCTCATTTAATCAATGAATATTGTTGGGAATTATCAACAAGAAGAGTTAGGTCTGGCAGCTTACAGTTAGATTTGGTTGATATTAGGTCTGGTAATGTAAATGTTAGGTCTGTTAGTATTGTTAAGTCTTGTTGACCTGATTTAGGTCTTGTCAGTAAAGTTAGGAAAGTTTGTTAGATAAGGAAAAGATATGTACGTGTTAAGTATCTTTATAGAAGATACACAATATCTTTTCACACGGTTATGTAAATTAGGGTTTCCTTCAAGTATAAAAGGAACCTTAATGTGTTAGTCATATATACGGTTTTTCTAAGATTTTTGTAATCGTATTCAAAGTAATATACAAAGTTAGTTATAAAACTTTGTGTTCTTCATTGTTCTTGTTAGTATTCCGCATTAACATTAACAACTGTGTAAGGGTTTCTCACTTAGATTGATTTGGATTTATTCAAGTCATCTACTAAGTATTCAAGGCTACTTAGTGATCCATACAAATTCTGGACCAACAAGTGGTATCAGAGCCTTTAGAGAAACTCTGAGTTCGAAGAACACTTAACCTTAAACCTACTCTCAATCAATTCACCCTACTCAATGGCTGAAACCAAATTACCCCCAAAGAATGATGACTTCTCAATTCATGACACTGATTCAGACAAGTCAAGTCAAGATGGTGAAAAGCCTGAAACAAGCAACTCTCAAACACAACAACCTATCCCCTCAACAACCACAATATCAAACATAAAACTTCCTATTTTGAAAAGGGAAGAGTACGACATATGGGCCATGGAGATGGAACATTACTTGGAGTACATTGACAGTGAAGTGTGGAAGGTGATTCAAAAGGGAAACTCTAAGAAAAGGGTTTCACGTGGGACTGATGGGCAAGTAAGAATTTTACCACCAGTGACTGCTGAGGAGATAAGAGCTGTGGAAAAGGAGAAGAAGGCCAGAACTTTGTTGCTTATGGCCATTCCAAAGGAACATCTTCAAAGGTTCCATGGAATGATAGATGCTAAGGAGATGTGGGAGGCAATTAAGAAACGTTTTGGAGGGAATGCAAACTCCAAAAAGATGCAGAAGGCTGTTCTTAAACAGCAATTTGAAACATTCTGTGTGCAAAAGGCTGAAGGACTGGAAAAGGTTTATGACAGATTTCAACATCTTCTAACTCAGCTGGAAGTACATGGGGCTGCTGTATCGAATAAGGATGCCAACCACAAATTTCTTAGGTCTCTACCATCTGAATGGACTAATGTGTCACTAACTATGAGGATGAAGGAGGAGGTGGACTCAATGACTCCAGATGACCTGTACAACAATCTTAGGATGTTTGAACGGGACATCAATGATAACACTCAGACATCTTCTAGTTCATCAAATGTTGCCTTTGTGTCTCAAGGCAAAGGCAGTACTTACAAGAATAAGTCTGGCAGTGTTAGGTCTGGTGTTTATGAAGCTCCTACAAGGGAAAGATCTGCTTCTGCAAGTTTTACTGATGAGGTAATTCACTCTTTCTTTGCCAACCAACAAGAAGATGAGAGCTTTATCAATGAAGATTTGGAGCAGATAAATGATGCTGAGGTTGAAGAGATGGACATAAAATGGCACATTGCCATGGTTGCTTTGAGGGTCAAACGATTTCAAAAGCAGTATGGAAGGACCATCAATTTCAACAACAAGTCTCCAGTTGGATACACTAGGAGGACAGTTGAATGCTTCAATTGTCACAAGCATGGACACTTTTCTAGAGACTGCCCTGAGAAGAAGTCTGCTGATGGGAATAGGAAGAAAGATGAAGAGGATGGCAAGCTGGAAAGAATCAGATGAGCTTGCTGACATTGGAAGCTGGAGCTGTAAACTGGGGTGAGCACACAAAGGAGATTGAGGAATCCAGTCATGCACTCATGGCCATTGATAATGAGGTATCATTATGTTCAAAATTATGTACTGATTCCTATAATCATGTTAAGAATTTGTGTGATGAACAATTAAGACTGATAGGTGACCAAGAAGCCCAAATATTAACTTATAAAAATGCTGTTAAAACATTAGAAGCACAAGAGGGAACCCTTCAGAAACAACATGCTGATTTAAACGAAAAATTGTATTTTCAGGCTAATAAAATATATGAGCAAGATGAAAAGCTTAAAAGATATAGACAACTTGGCCTACGAATACAAAAAGAGAGGGATGAATTGAGAAAAAGAGTTAATCAGTGGAACAATTCCAATAACAATCTGTTTAAGTGTTGGGATGCTCAAGTAAGGTCTAATAAAAAATGTGGCTTAGGATATGAAGAGGATGAGAAAAAGGCAATATTTAAATATAGAGAAGGTGATTATGAAGGTAAACCATTATATAATAGGTTTGTTAAGGCTGATGATTTTAAAGGAATACCACCACCACTAAGTGATGACTATACTCCTCTGGAAAAAGAAGATATAGATGATTCTCTATATGTGTATGGGAAAAGAGGTCCTCAAGTGCCTGAGTCTACCACCTCAGAGGATAAAACCAGTGAATATTCTACTTGTCAAACCAATGATACTGTAGGATCCATTGAAACTGTCTCTGATAACTCTAATTCTGAGCCTACAAGTGAACCCAAAGAGATTCCCAAGCCTAAGGTTGTTAAGAAATGTGAACCTATAGTGACTAAACCAAAAACTCAAACAGTTAAACCTAGTTATGTCAACCACATAAAATCTCCTAGGGAATCTGTTGCAACAAATGAGTCACCCAAAAGTAATAGTGTTCACAAGAAAGTTAGGAGTAGCTGCACCTACACTCCTAAAAGATGTTTTGTTTGTGGAAGTCTGAGTCACTTGATTAGAGATTGTGACTTCCATGAGAAGAGAATGAAAAGAGAGGCTGAGCTTAAAAAGATGAATATTAATACTGGTAATGTCACAAGAACACCAGTGTGGAATAATGCTAACAGGATAAATCATGCCAACCAGTTTGTTCAAAGGCCAGTCCAACATATTAACTCTACCCGACCTAACTTTAATGTTAATTCTGGTAGACCAAATATTAGATCTGGTTTGAAAAATTTTAATGTAGATATGTGGAAAACTAGAAGGGGGGGTTGAATAGTTTTATGTCTTTTTAATTTTATTATGAAAACCTTTGTTTATTTTTAAAACACTTAGATTCAAGTTTGTATGAAAAATAAAACTTGAACCTTATTATTAGTTATATATGTATTCTTTTAAATTGATTGTAAAAGTTTTGGTTTCTTGAATGGATTTTCAAATTGATCTTTATGTGAAGTCGACCTCTAATTAATACTAGCAATTATATAAACCTATGTGTATGAAAGTAATAACGATGCAAGTAAAGAAATAAATAAGGTATGGAAAGATCTAACCGAGACACGAGAGATTTATAGTGGTTCGGCTACAAGGACACCTTCCTTGCCCTACTCCACTCCCCGAGCACACCTTGCTCGAGAGTTTTCTTCACAACTTCAATAAGCTCCCTTATGGCGGAGA
Source organism: Artemisia tridentata subsp. tridentata (assembly GCA_021014915.2). NCBI lineage: Eukaryota > Viridiplantae > Streptophyta > Magnoliopsida > Asterales > Asteraceae > Artemisia > Artemisia tridentata. The sequence goes on from CP139501.1 coordinate 3,766,987, forward strand.
AAACCGTACACAACTTTGGCTTACACGGGTTTAACGACACAAAGCTAAATGTCGAGTTCTAATCGTAGCTAGAACCAATCTCACAACTTCACAACACAACTTCTTCACAACTTATTCACGACTACTTCACAACGGCTTCACGACTGCTTCACAACTTCTTCACGACTTCAACACGACCGCTACACAACCTCTATGATGCGGCTTCACGACTTCAACACTATGTCTTCATGACTAAGACTTCACGACTTCAACATGTCCGCTGTACAATCTCTATGCTACGGCTTTACGACTTCAACACTAGGACTTCACGACTAGGACTTCACGGCTTCAACACGACCGCTACACAACTTCTATGCTACGGCTTTACGACTTCAACACTAGGACTTCACGACTAGGACTTCACAACTTTAACACGACCGCTTCACAGCTTCTATGCTACGGCTTCATGACTTCAACACAAGGACTTCATGTCTTCTAAGCTACGGCTTCACAACTTCTACACCACGGCTTCACGACTTCTACATTTTGACCTCACAACTTCTATACCACAACTACTTATACAACATCTTCACTACTTACACACAACACTAATCTACAACACACACCTTACATACAAATGAATGAATGATTTACAAACTTTGTTAAACACACAACTTAAGTAACAAAATGATACTAAGTTGTAATACTTCTAATCTTGATTGATAGAAGTATTCTTCTTTTGCACTTGGATGGTGGAAGCTTGGATCACTTGGAAACCAATGCTTAAGATTACATGATCAAAGGTTTATTTAAGATATGAAATGAGATCTACAACAGAAAGTTTTAGTGCAAAAGGGTGAGTAAAAGTCCAGGAGAAGGCTGGTATTTATAGGAGAAAAACTGGACAGCTGAAGGTCTACTGGAGCGGGGGCGGTCCCCTTAATTTTACTAGCCGGCCCCCTTAATAATTAAGGGGACCGCCTAGTAAAATTTTCTGAACGTTGCCCAGATTTGTCCTTTTGTGGGGAAGGTTTTTCTGGAACATTTTTACTGATTTTGGTTAAAAATTTGAATTCATGTTTTTATAAAAGATTAAACATTTTTATTTAATACCAAAATTGTTTTTCAAAAATATATAAAATGTTTTTGACATTTTATAAAAAGTTTAGAAATAAAGAAAATGTTCCTTTGATCATATGATGCATTAAGCATTAGTTCATTCATACCTTAAGTGATTTTAGTTGTAGAAGTGAATATTTACAACTAAGTACTTGTTTAATTTATAAGTTTATGTTTTAATGAGTTTAGGTTTTGTGATCATCAAAACATAGAGATATGAATAAATATTGATAATGTTTTTAGGCATTTATTTATGTCAACAGAATAGGCAAAATTGTAATTTTGTGAGGCCTAATGTTAATTCTGGTTATCAAATGAGACCCAGACAGCCATTCCACAAACCACAGGTGAATGCAAACAATCAAAGAAGAAATTTTTACAAATCACATTCACCTGTGAAGAGACCAATTGCTAAGAATACAGCACAACCTTTAAAATCTAATGTTGTAAAGGGTAATGGGGGTTCTGCTGATAAGACCTCAGAATGTTGGTCTTGGGATCCATTCAAGAATGAGTATACCTATAAATCCCAAAGTATCCTCACTGGAGCTGTTTCATATAAAACCTTTAAGTATGTTGCTCCACAAAGTGGACTCAAGCCTACTCAGGCCTGGGTTGTTAAGAGAAATTAATTTCTTCTCTTATGTTTTGTATAGTTTGTATATTTACCAGATCTTAGGTTATTTTTAAGTCTTGTAGTTTTATTATTAGTTCTGGTAACTCTTTAGTTTCTAGTTGTCTTTGGGTTTCAACTTTTCGTGTTCCATTGTTTCTTGGTGTATTGTGCTTAACTTTGTTTTGCAGTTGTCAACTCTTTATTATTGCTAATGATTCTCAAATTAGCACAAAAGAACAAAAGGACCTTGGAATTTTTATTCATAATCAACAAAGTTACATTCAAGGAAGAAGCCTACAACGCAAAACAAGATTAAAGCCTAAACATAAACAAACCAAACACCAATCACTACATCTTCCTTTTTCCCTTGTCCTTCAAGTCAGGCATGGTTTTCTTGGTTCCTCTTTCTCCCATTAGATCTCGCACCTTTGGGCTTAGGAGACCTAGAACCTGTATGTTTGGCTTTGGTCGAGGCAACACCATGGCACTCTTGGATCACGCAGCCTTTGAAGTCACAGCAACATCATCATCATCAGAATAGTCTTCTTGGGCAGACACAAAGTCTGGTGTAGACTTAACCATAGAGTCTGAACTGGTGTCATCCACATATGGTGGAGGAGTTGGAAGATCATATGTTGAAGAGTCTTCAGAGGAGGTTGTCTCAACCTTTTTCTTTGAAGATTTGTTTCTTGAACTTGATGTGTGAAGTGGTGGAAAATAGCCAGCCCATCCTTCTGAGGATGTCTCTAAAGATGAATCGGATGAAGATGAATCAGATGATATCTCTATAATGGATGATGGGGAAGGATTCATTGTGTTGAGGAGGTTTTCTTTATGATTTGTGATGGTTTTGTGTTAAAACCATGGGCTTTTATAGGGAAAATCAAGGTTAAAGGCTATTGAATGCTTGGTTGGTGTGTGAACTAACTTCTTGCAGGCATTAAGTTTATTATGGTACTTTTGGAAAGTTGACTTAGTTTAATTTTGATTTCTTAATTTCTTTAGTTAAAAAAAAAAAAGAAAAAAAAAAAGAAAAGGGTTTACACTTAAGGGGAGGTAATGTACATTTAAGGGGAGGTTAAATGTACATGTTTTATTTTAATCGGGTAACCTTAAGTGTTAAAGCTGGTTGTGCTTATCATTGCATTCTCTTGTAAATCTATTTGTGTTGTCTCTTTTTCTTGTTGTTGAGACTAATATCTGCAGAAAATCTTGGATTGGTGATGATGTTAAAGTCTTGCAATTGCTAAATCATTGTGTAAGTCAACTTCCTTGGTTAAGCCTGGTAAGTTTATGATTCGGCCTGGTTGACCATTTTTAGGTCAGGTAGTGTTACAATTTGCTACCATTAGACCGGGTCAGTCAAATAAAGATTTTTGTATAAAATATTACCGTTGCACTATTTTCGGTAAAAAGAGGTATATAAGGATAAAATTTTATTTTATCATTTTTAAACCTTATTTGCTTCCAAAATTAAATCATCTTTATTTTCAGAAAAGACTCTGTTTCACGTTATAAACTTTTAAAACCCTACCTTTCACATCAACCAGACCTAAATCATTCACTTGTCCATGGAAGACCTAAAGTTTGTTGACAAGCATAATCAAGTCGGTTTCTTGAAGAAACCAAATCAAAGTGCAGGCTTCGAGGAGATTGTGGACTTCTTAAAAGGTTCATACATTTGTTATTCTTTACTCCATAATCCTACTATTTATATGTCCCTTATTAAGCAGTTCTGGGGGTCGGTTACCTCTGAGACTCTTGATGATGGGACACCATGTTTAAGGGCAACTATTGACCATAATGGTTTTACCATTACTGAAGCCTCCATTAGGAGCATTCTCCACTTGGATGATGCTTCAGGGGAATTTGACTTGCCTAAAAATGAGATTTTGGAAGGATTGAATACCATAGGATATCCCACTGATGGGAGTTTTACTTTTTGGAAAAGCTTCTTTACTCCACAGTGGAGGTTTTTACTACACCATTTGCTTCAATGTTTAAGTCCCAAGAGTGGTGGATGGGATCAATTTGGAAGCAAAATTGCTTCTGCATTGGTCTGTCTATCACTTGGAAGAACTTTTAACTTTTCAAAACTTATTTTTGAAGGAATGGAGAAAAATGCTCAGAACCCAAAAATTTTAATGTATCCACGATTTCTGCAAATGATTCTGAATGTTGAAACTGAGGAAAAAGTGCCTTATATCTATGTGGCTTTTACACCCAAAATGTTTGCAAATATGAAAAGAGGTTTTAAGGGGGCACATAAACCTTTGCTTCCTGCTATGCTTGTTGGTACTAACATTGCAGGTACATCTGGAGCTGCACAAGTGCAAGCTGATGCAGCACAAGCACAGAAACCATCTAGGTCATCAACACCCACACCTACCCCATCATCATCACCTCAACCAAATCCCTCACCAACTGCTGATAGGATACCTACACCTACTCCACAATCTTCACCTGTCCAACCACATGTTCCAAGTCCTGCACAGGAGGAGGAACATGCACCACTTACTGTGGAAAACCTTCTTACCTTGGTCCCTCAGCTACAAAAGAAGGTGGCTACTTTGGAAAGATCTAATGAGGTTCTCAGTAAAGCCTATGTGACCCTGGTAAAGAAAGTCAAGAAAATGGAAAAGGCAATGAAGCAGAAGGGTGTTCACCGTGATAATGAGGAGGATGAAGCTGAAAATTCTTCCAAACAGGGGAGGTATGTGGTGGAAGAAGCAAACATACTTCAAACACCAGCTCAAGAAAATGTCACCACTATCAGTCCAGAGACAAGGGAAGTAGCAGAGACTTTGGTTTTGGCTCATTCCATGGGCAAGAAGAGAAGGTTAATTTTATCTGCTGAGGAAGAGACTGCAAAGTTTGGCACAATGTCTGATGAACAGTCTGATGATGAAATTAATCCTGGTAAAGTAAAGTCTGGTAGTGAAAAACCTGGTGATGAACTTAATCCTGGTAATGTAGAGACACTTGCTACACAAAGGGAAGGAAAGCAAGTTGTGGATGAGACTTCCAAGCCAAAGAAATCTAAAAGAAAAACAAGAGAAGATCTGGAAACTGAGGCTGAAATTGAGAGGATAAATGCACAAGATCTTGCTGATGTACAAAGGAAGGAAGAACAAGATAGGCATGATGCACTTTATGCAAGAAGATTGGCTACAGAATCTGATGAATTTACCCAGTTGGTCAATGTTGATGCAGAAGTAAGAGCTAAATATGATGAGCTCTTAGCTATTGAAGGATTGACTGCTGATGAAAGAGCCAAGGAACTTGTAGACTTCATAAATGCCAGAACTGTTGATGATGATACATTAGGAGGTTTCTTGGAAAGCATCATACTTAAGAAGAAAACAAAGGTTCCCAAGAAGCTATCTATGGGAGAAAAGAAACATGATATGAAGATGTATCTAAAGAATCAGATGCATTTATCTTTGGAGAAGATGAAAGGCATGACTTATGAAGAGATTCATACCGCCTATCTCAAAGCATTTGAAAGAGATCAAGGTTATAAAGCTGTTGACTATGATGATGTTCAAAGGTTTTGCTTTCAAGGTAAAAAGGTAAAAGAACCTGAACAGCTTATTGAAAAAGAACCTGAGGTAATCAAGCCAATTGTGTTTCAAAGGAGAACAGGTGTGGCTAGAAAAAGGAGACAAAAGAAGGTAATTCAAGATGAGGAATCAGAGGAAGAACCTTCATCTGAAGGAGCCACTATGGGCACAATTGCAAGCTCAAAGGAACCTGCTAAGATAGTCCAATATCAAATTGTTATGACTGGAAAAAGAGCCTCATATATGATTATTAGGGAAGATTATTCAAATATAATGTATATGAATTTTGCTGCTATTCTACATGATTTAAGCAGGGAGGATCTAAAGGAACTATACAAGGTGGTGAACATCAAACATGGAGATAATTCACCTGAAGATGAAGTTGAAAGAGTCTTTTGGGGAAATTTGAAAGTAATGTTTGAGCCACCAACTGAGTCAAATATAGTGTGGAAACTTCCTGAACAGCAGAAGATTCCCAGCTGGACCTACTTCCATAACTACAAGGTACATTGTTTGTCTGTAAAAGATGGTGATATTTATATGCTTGCAGAAGTGGAATATCCTCTGTCATCAAGTGTTTGCAAGGATATGATGAACATAAAGTTGTCTGCTGAGAAGAAGGATGAAGTATATGAGCAGATATTGGATTTGATAAAGCAGCAGTCTTTGAAGGATGTTGCTTGATGGTTTTTGAAAGAATTTTCAAGTTGTTGAGTGAGACTATTGGAACTTCTCACTTGGTGGAGGTGCATAGCACTAACATAACAAAAGGTCATCAGTCCACCTTGTCTTATACACACAAGGACTGGCTAATCCTGAGCAAACGGCTACAGGTAAAGATGAACCAAATCCGTTTATGGCTGACAATTTGCTAAAAATTGTATGGTATTCAACTCACCATATCTAAGATAAGTGAAGAGTTGACTAGCCCACAAGGTTATGGCTTGTGGTAAAGGCTGTGGAAAAACCATAAATGGTAATCAATTCACCATGATGAGGTGCATTTCCATCAAAGAATTGGCTAGTCCAAAAGTAAACAGCTTTTGGTAAAGACTTAACAAATCCGTTGATAAGCTGATGATTTGCTAAAAATCATATGGTTATTAATGTACCATGGTCTTACACTCCAAAACATTGGCTACTCCAGTAGTGATGGCTATTGGTAAAGAGACTTCAAATCCATTAATTTTCAATGATTCACCTCTCATAGGAGTTGACACACCTGGAAGTAATGAGAATAGTATGAAACTTTAAATGAATTTGATGTACAAGTAGTCATGGTTGCTGCAAAGATCATATCAGATGGATAGCTTATCAAGACCAAAGTTGCTGGACAAAGATCAAGTCATGTAGATAATTCAATCCTCAGAAAGCTAAATCAAAAGAACTTGAAGTTCATGGAGCATGAAGATCAAGTTAGGGGAGGATTGTTGGGAATTATCAAGAAGAAGAGTTAGGTCTGGCAGCTTACAGTTAGATCTGGTTGATATTAGGTCTGGTAATGTAAATGTTAGGTCTGTTAGTATTGTTAAGTCTTGTTGACCTGAGTTAGGTCTTGTCAGTAAAGTTAGGAAAGTTTGTTAGATAAGGAAAAGATATGTACGAGTTAGGTATCTTTATAGAAGATACACAATATCTTTTCTTCAAGTATAAAAGGAACCTTAATGTGTTAGTCATATATACGGTTTTTCTAAGAGTTTTGTAATCGTATTCAAAGTAATATACAAAGTTAGTTATAAAACTCTGTGTTCTTCATTGTTCTTGTTAATATTCCGCATTAACATTAACAAATGTATAAGGGTTTCTCACTTAGATTGATTTGGATTTATTCAAGTCATCTACTAAGTATTCAAGGCTACTTAGTGATCCATACAAATTCTGGACCAACAAATATAATTCATTGATTCACTCTACCGTGTTGTCTGTGTTGAGACGTTCCGGTTAGAGAACATGCTTGTATGACGACTCCAATGTGGATTCATTGGATGAGTCTTTACAACAAGCTGGAAATTCCTGTCAAGGAGAATCTTCTTTAAAGGGGATTCTACCTGATCACAGGTCGGTCCTCACGGATCCCAAGGTTAATCCAACCACACCGGACGAATGACAAAGACATATTTGTTCCCCAACTTTATTGCTAACTGTTTTATTTCAGATACATATGAAGATGGTGATGGTGGTTCCTGACTTCAGCTAAGACGTGTCATTTCACACTCCATGCTCACACTTCCAACTCATGATCATAGACATCATGATAGTTAAAAGACCAACAACATCGCTTCTGCAACTCTGATGAAAATCTATCATGATCCAGAAAAGTGTGAGCATGCAGTCTAAAAATCACAAGATATCACATGGAGGCAATATCACGGCAGTGGATAAGCTCAGAGATTAATGGTGACTGATGATCTCAAAGAAGGCTCAAAGATCACAACTTCACATGAAGTCGACACTGCAAGATGACTCGAAGACATATGATGGATGATAACTTCAAAGATACTTAAAGATCATCCAAGACAAAAGATCAGTCATCAAAGGTTCACTGCTGAAGACACAATAAATTAAAGACAATGAAGAATCAATGACTACGAGCTATGAAGTCAAGATCAGAGAATAGAATGCTAGAACTCCAAACGTATTTTCCGGGGTGACCTCCCTTAGGGGGAGATTGTTAGGAATATAAATATTCTAGTGAAGACTCGGTCACCCCGAGTACTTATTAGCATTCAATAGCTCGTAGGATTATTAGTAATATTAGTAATAGTTTAGTTATTAATGTATTCGTGGAGTGGGTCGGGTCTTTACCCACTGTCAGCTCACTTCACAGCCCACTAGGGGCATATATGCTAGTAAGTATAAATACCCCTCTCCTCCTAGGGAGAGGGTTGGAACTTCATTCACTCTAAGCTAATATACATCACTTTCTCTCACTAGAAGATTCCTCTCTTTATCTCTCTAAACCGCCGGTTATTTCACCTTGTTTATGTGTTATACGAATCTTGAATATGTTACAGCCTGTTACACCCAAAATCGTTGCATGATCACCGGAAGGCATACAAAAACACCATATCAGCTTGTTCATGGAAGAATACCAAACATCAATTACTTTCATGTCTTTGGAGCCCTTTGCTACCCAAAGAATGATCGTTATGATCCTGGAAAACTAAAAGCCAAATCAGACATTGGGATTTTTGTTGGCTATTGTGAAAATTCTGAAGGATTCAGAATTTGGAACCGTCGCACCAGAGAAATTCAGGAGACAATACATGCTAATTTTGATGAGCTCACGGAAATGGCTTCTGAGCAAAATAGCTTAGAACCCGTTGCTAACCGTCTCAACTTCCCTGATCCTACAACTACATCATTCTCACTACACCGAAAAGACTTTGAAGATCTGTTTGCTCCACTCTTTGATGATTCAATGGTTAGTCGTTCTTTTGAAGTATCCACCAGTTCCGCTGCACAAACCGTAACCAATCAAGCACCTGATACACATGCAACTACTACCACAGCAGTTGCTGAAGAAGCACCTCAACCAGACATATCATCATCCGTAGATCAAACACCTTCCACTTTAACATTTGCAGCTGAGGATCCCCCTATCAATTATTCTGAAATTCCCACACCAGCAGATTATGACGGAAACGCCTTCTTTAATCCATTTGCACCAGCACCCACCATTTCTGACATTGCTGAATCTTCAACACGTAATTTGGAACCGTCAAATCGGCACCATAATTATCAACACTACCCATCCACTCCCAAATGGACTAAGGAACACCCCTTAGTGAATATCATTGGCAACCCAGAAAACCCAGTCATGACAAGACAACGACTCCATTCAGACGGTGAAACCTGCATTTATGCACTCACCGTTTGTCAATCCGAACCCAAAAACATTAAAGAAGCCCTTACCTACGACAACTGGATTGAGTCTATGCGGGAGGAATTGGATCAATTCAAGAGGTTGGAAGTATGGGAATTGGTAGAAAGACCAGATGGGGATTATGTCGTCGGATTGAAATGGATCTGGAAGAATAAGCTAGATGCAGATGGTACAATAATTCGGAACAAGTCCCGGTTGCTAGCTAAAGGATTCAGCCAAGAAGAAGGAATCGACTTCGAGGAATCTTTTGCACCAGTAGCAAGGTTAGAGGCTGTTCGAATGTTCCTGGCGTACGTGGCTCACAAGAATATCATTGTCTACCAGATGGATGTGAAGACGGCATTTCTCAATGGACAACTCCGGGAAGAAGTGTACGTTACACAACCAGAAGGCTTCGTGGACCCGGAACATCCGAATCATCTATATCGGCTAAAGAAAGCCCTCTACGGCCTTAAACAAGGCCCAAGGGCCTGGTACGACAAATTATCTGCATTCTTATTGGCCAATCATTTCACTAAAGGTTCTGTTGACCCGACTTTATTTATACAGACACACGGGGAGGACATTCTCATTGTACAAATATATGTGGATGATATTATTTTTGGATCTACCCATAAAAAATATTCAAACGCTTTTGCAAAATTAATGAAAACGAACTTTGAGATGTCCATGATAGGTAAACTGAAATTCTTTCTAGGATTGCAAGTTCATCAATCACCCCGTGGTATATTCCTAAGTCAGTCCAAATATGCCCAGGAAATATTGAAAAAGCATGGTATGACTAGTAGTGACACCTATAAAACCCCTATGTCTTCCTCATCCCGAAGCTAGATGCTGATCTACATGGGACACCCATTGATCCTACCAAATATCGTAGTATAATTGGGTCGATCATGTATCTCACAGCTAGCAGACCGAATGTTGTATTTGCCACGTATCTATGCTCCCGATATCAGTCAAGACCAACTGAACGGCATTTATCAGCCGTTAAAAGAATCCTTCAATACATAAAAGGAACCATTCATTTGGGGATCTGGTATCCAAAGGATTCTGGGTTTGAACTTGTTGCATTTTCAGACGCTGACCATGCAGGGTGCCTAGACACAAGGAAAAGTACTTCAGGAAGAGTTCAATTATTAGGTAACAAGCTAGTATCTTGGCAGTCAAACAAGCAGGAGTGTACATCACTGTCATCTACCGAATCAGAATACGTCGCCATGTCAGCATGATGTGCTCAAGTCATTTGGATGAGATCTCAACTGATGGACTACGGATACATCTTCAACAAGATTCCAATGTACTGCGACTCCAAGATTGCCATTGCCATTTCATGCAACACAATCCAGCACTCCAGATCAAAGCATATTGCTCTCTGGTATCATTTCATTAAAGAGCACGTGGAAAAGGGTACTGTTGAATTATACTTTGTGGGAACTGAACACCAACTGACATATTTATTCACCAAAGCCTTGCCTCATGCAAGATTTGTGAAATTGGTCCACCAGATTGGTATGAGATGTTTGACTCCAACTGATTTGAAATTTTTTCTCAAAAACAATTAAAAGAGTCAAACATCAAAACTATCTTTGTAAATATTTAAATGAAAAACACAAAAAGATTTTCCATATATATATATATATATATATATATATATATATATATATATGTGCAAGTACAAAACGCTTAATCAACACTTTGTTCATTTTAAACCGTCAACAATTATTTTTGAACAAGTGTTGAGGGGGAGACACAAAATTTAAAAAAAAAAAAAAAAAAATTGTACTTGCATGGTTTCTTCAAAGTTGTTGTTTAAAATTTGTTTGGTAATAATAACATAGGCTTTAGAAGTTGTATGTCAATATTGCTAAGTTGAAAAAACTTAGAAGTTAATATGTTAGTGAGTTCGGACTAAGTTTGTTGAAAATACAAGGTTAGGGGGCTTAAAGTGTGAAAATGCCAAAATTAATAAAAATCTACAAAAAGGGAAAATGATATTAACTGCACTACATTAAATTTTCACTGACATATTCATCTACCGCATTTACTCCCTCACCCACCATCATCCACGGCCCAAATTGATTCTGCAAATCCTTTCAAGATCCATCGAATTTGTGAGTGATAACATGTTTAATATATGATTATATGAAACGGTTTTGAAGGATTTTGCAATCCAACGGTTGAAATTGTCACAATTGCTTATTTAAGATCTAGGATTTATGTATAAATTGTAGTTCTTGATTTTGTGTGTATATGTGATAATTTATTGGTGGGATATGCTTAGAATCAGTTGTTAAACATTGTATGCATGTATAATTGAACCCAGAAACATCAATTTTGCGTGTTCTTGATTTAGGGTTTAAGCGTTGAGATTGGGGAAAACTGATTGTGCATATTGTAATATAATTAAACCACTGATATGTTGCTCTTGTGACTTGAATTGATTGATTATGCCTGAAATTTGAACCCAGAAACATCATAGATACGAGTATTGATTATGAGGGTTTAAGAAGAACATGTGGACACCATCAGGTTGAATATCAAGATTTCGTGGTTAGAAATTGTTAAAACTTGGTCAAAATACTTAGAAACATCATAGGATTCCATTGGAACAAGCACGAAAACAAAATCACAAGTATGGATGAATTGCGAAAAAAAATCTTGTGAATAGTACGTTTTCAAAAAGTTATCGAAATTTCTTGTGTAAGAAATTATCGCAATTGTCATTGCTTTCGCAATTGACATATGCTATCGCAATTGCAATTCCTTTCGCAATTGACAATTCCTATCGCAAATGACAATTCCTATCGCAAATGAAAATTTCTTTCGCAAATGATAATTTCTTTCGCAAATGAACATTTCTTTCGCAAATGAAAACTCTTTCGCAAATGACAAATTCTTTCGCAATTGACAAATTCTTTCGCAATTGATAAATTCTTTCGCAAATGACAATTAATTCACAATTGTCAATTTCTTTCGCAATTGTCAATTTCTTTCAAAATTGCCAATTTCTGTCGAAATTATACAATTCTATAGGAATTGTCAGATTCTAAAAAAATTATCAATTCCATTAGGATTTATCAAATGATATAGAATTTGCCACTACTAAAGAAATGGTCATATATCAACTTGAAAAATCATGCTAAGTAATTTAAAGGATCACATGTGAAACAAAAGGCTTAACTAATGCTACCTTTCATGTATCCTGCAAATTGGTGTCTGAATGATGTTTCAGGTACTTCAAAATGACTCCTCCAACACAACAACCATTACCCATGCTCACCAAAGAGGAATTGTTCCCACAAGGTTTCAAGTCAAAATATGGGAGCAACAATTCAAGGGTTGTCTTTGATGAAATCAAGTGTGCTGAGCCGAGTTGCCAAATTGCCATTGAGATCCTCAAGAAACACAAGTTCAAGCCCATGTTAGAGAATTCTGACAACATCCCAGAACTTTACATTCATCAGATGTGGAGCACAATACAACTTGATGATGATGAAAGATTCTTCACATGCACTTTAGACCGTAAACAAGTCAAAGTCACTCCCACACACCTACGTAAAGCCCTATCATTACCAGAACCAGCTAACCGATATTGGCCCACACCCACAGAGGAGGAAGTCCTCAAATTCCTCATCGACATCGGTTATGATGTCCAACCCGACTTTCCACTAACAACCATCTCCAGAGTCAACGCCAAAAGCATTCCACAACCTTGGAGAACCATTTATTACATTTTGGTTCATTCTGTCTCAGGGAGAGATAGTGGCATGAGCACCCAAGATTGTCACACGCTCAACTCTTCTGGGGCATAGTTTATCAAAAAAATATAGACTATGCTGAACTCATCTGGAAAGATCTTGTGTTTCAAATTCCGAGTCTCAGCCGAAAACAATTAACCAGAATACCATTTGTCAGATACACCAAAATGCTTATAAGTCTTCTAATTGATTAGAACCCTGACATTTCACCATGACCTGAAGACAGAGAATTACATGTGTTAAGGATGGATAAGATTGTCAACTCAGTGTACTTCCCCAAAGACAGCTCACACAAACAAGGAGCAAGATTACCAGAGGGACTGTTAACAAACTCAGTGAAGAAGACACAAGCTTACAAAGACTATGACAATGCTTACAATAAAGGTCAAGTCGGGTTTGCCAAACTTGGGGAAGAAACAGGTTCTACAAAGACTCGTTCCAAAGGAAGCAGTAAGACTGGGAGTGCTTCAAGTGCTTCAAAGCAACCATGAAAACCTTCCTTCCCCAAAACCATCAAAAGAAGAGTAAAAGTCCCTCCCAAGCCCAATGTAGAAGAAGGTGGGATTCGTGATGAAGAAGAATCTGACTCAGAAGAAATAGAGTTTGAAGAAAATGTTGATATGCAAGTAGATTTAGACACTATCAAGGCAATGGAGGCGAGCAAAAAGACTCGTAAAGAAGATAAAGCCAGAAGGGCACAGCTAAGGGTTGAAGAACTAAGAAAGTTGGAAGAAGCAAAAGGAGCTAGGGGATCGGGAACTACTAAAGAAGTACCTCCAACCCACCCTGATCCGGTTAATCAACCCGGAGGGTCTGGAGCTACCACCACACCTCAGCCCGTTTTGGTTAATTAATCCGAACGGTCTGAGACACATACTGATGACATTCCTCCACTACCCAGCTCGGTTAATCAACCCGATACGGGTAAAGACAAAACAACAGATAAGGAAATGAAGGATCACACAATGGATGAAGGGAATCAGGAACAACAAGATAATGATGACATTCCCTGGACTGATTCAGAAGATGAGCAGCCTATTGGAGAGGAAACCACAAAAGCTGCAATTGAACTTGAAGCAGAGTACGAGGTGGATAAAGAAAAGAGGAAGGAAAAGGAAAGGCTAGCAAAGGAGCAAGAAGAGGCGGAAAAAGAAGCCGAACAATATATCTCCACACCACCTCTCACTCCACCTCATCTAACTCTAACCCCTCATGATCCTCAACATAAACCTTCAACTCCTCCTAACGCACCACCTAAGACTCCGCCACCTCCTCCTAAATCACCACCAAAGGTATCTACTCCTCTTGTCTCACCACCCAAAGTACCAACTCCTCCAGTCTCTCCTAAAGCACAAACTCCTCCTAAGGATCTGATGAACTCAAATAAGTACATTTTATTACTATCATTTATCCTATTTATTTGACTTGTTTTATTATATTATCTGTGAGAATTGATACGTTAATGTTTACTTTTGTAATTCTCAGGTAAAAACAAGCATTTGGTGAAACTTGGCGATTTTGGACTAATTATGGAGCAAAACAAGCAAGAAGTTAAGAGTCTACCGAAATGTACAAGATCAAGACATTCTGCTCCAAATACGCCGCATCTTGCTTATTACATACGGCTCATCACTATCAAGATTTCACAAGATACGATCCAAGATACAAGAGGACATGCGCCGCATCTAAGACTGATGATACGCCGCATCTTCTGGCGGTGTACGAATATTCCTGAATATATTAATCTTGGACCCCACGCGAAGTTAAGTCAATGCGCCGCATCTACTTATTAGATGCGCTGCATCTTACCCTCAGACAGAAACTATAAATACCCCAAAGTCAGACGAGAGAAAGAGTTCGACAGTTTTAGAAGACCGAAGTACAGAAACCCTAGGACGAATTCAGTCAAGATAGCAGCACAAGACACACCTTGAACGAAGATACAAGAGCTGTAAGAAGGTCCTGCATGTATTTAATTCATTAAGTAGTTTTGTTTTATTGTGTTAGTAAACTTTAATTCATCAGGATTGATGGCTTGTGTAATGTGACAACGGAAAGATTGCACTCCCTTAAAACTGCTTTCCCATTAATTAAAGTTTATATGTTGATGTCTTTGGTGACTTTTATTAGTGCATTGATAACCTCTGTGTCTAGCTGAGCGTTGATCGGGTCGCCATGCCTCTGCCCTCGCCTATTTATTAGATCGCCTATGCATTCTATCGTCTGTAGAAAAGTAGGAAGAAAGATAAATAGGATAGTCATAAGTAATCATTAAGGGTTTACTCACCGATAAGATTAGAACCAACGAGAAAGGACTTAATCTCGGTGCGTTGCATCGAACTATACACTTCATATAAAACTAGCAATAAAACAAGTGACAAGCTACTTATCTATCAGGACAGGTCTTCTTATTGTCTCGAGTATTTATCTGTGTACGTGTGTGCTATTCGCTGATTCGTGCCTATTGGTTTAGTTTATTATTTAATTGCAACCAAACCGTGCCAGTCTCTCAGGCTGAACCCCCTTGCGTTAGATTAGGTTGTATAGCTAACTTTAGATATTAAAATACTGATTAGAATAACTAGATAATACGTTCCACTCTTAGTGATCGACACTCTACTTACCATTATATACATACTGACCGGGTACACTGCTCGTTAAAGTGTGCGTGTTATTGATAAGTCGGCTAAATATAAATTTAAAACTTGAATACTGCTAAAACCACAATGACATACCGTGGGTATAAATTAGAGCATACGCACGCACGCATCAAGTTTTTGGCGCCGCTGCCGAGGAGTGAATTGTTATTATCTGTTAATTTGATTAGTATTTTAATTAGGTTTTTAATTTTTAATTTTTATTCTAACCGCTAACCGTGTTGTATATTAGATTAATTTGCATTCATTGTATTATTTTGCATATTTTCTGTTTTGTGTGTTTTTATTTTTGTTTGTTTTCGTTTGTGTTTTTATTAGTTTTTATTTTTCGTATTTTCTGTGTTCTGCTATCGTTGTACTGAGCTAATATAAACGATACGGCGCATCTGATTTCTCAGATACGGCGTATTGCGTTTAATTTTTATAAAATATAACGCGTTTAATTAATTCGATACGACGCATCTTTTCCCCAAGATACGGCGTATCTGTTTTTAATAAGAAATTTTTCTAAACGTTAACGCCATACGACGCATCTGTTTTTACAGATACGGCGTATCTATTATTTTAATTAAAAACAGTTTTCGAATTATTAAACAGATACGGCGCATCGATTTTTATCGATACGGCGCATCGTTCTGAATCAAAAATCTTGTATTTTGAAACGTAACGAAAATACGGCGCATTAACTTTTGTTAATACGACACATTTAATTTTAAATAAATATCGATTTTTGATAATTAAAACTGATACGGCGCATTCTAAATTTCTAAGCGGCGTATCTATTTTCTGAATAAAGTCTGATTAAATTTTAACGATTATAAGATACGGCGTATCCAACTTTTTGGATACGGCGCATCGTCTGCAGATTTCAGCTCTTTTTATTCTTATATCCGATTCTAAATTCATTAATTTCTCTTCTAGCGAACAAATCCTACTGAAGATTTTACCTATGATGACAGGTTTTGCTATGGAAGACATGTCAGTGAACGGATATCTTGCTAAGGAACTCTTGCTTTCGGATTCAATCGAAGTGAAAGTTTTTGATGATGTCAACTTCAATGTGCTCATGATTGATGCCGATTTATTTTCTTGGGAAACCCCTCTTGAAGCTATTTATAAGGAATTCAAACGCTTAGGCAATATTGAAGATGGGATATTCTCGTATGATTTACTAATGAGCTACACTGAAGATGAATTGCTACTCTTATGGCCCATCATTGAATCTAAAGGATTGACTTGGACTACTATCAAAGAGAATGATGGGAAATTCCAAATTGAATACATGAACTCAAGCAATAAAAGCTGTGGTGGAGGCAATACCCAACCTATACAAATCTCTTACATGCCTTATTCCGAACAGTACTGGGGATTAAATGAGAACTATCTGGACGATGAAAGAATTTATGATGTGGCGGAGTTACTATTTCATGGCAGGTTGGTAAGGTTGATGGACCTCTCCCTTGAAGAATGGCTTGAACTTAAATACGGTAATCCTAAATTCGCTCCTGTGAATAAAATCAAACGCATTGTGACCTCATGGTTGACACGGAGTTTTAGGGAACAATTTAACGAGTTCATGGAGATAAGGAGGAGAATGATTGGTAAAGCTTGCTTTGACGTTGACCACGATCCTAACAATGTTGATTTTTCAGATTGGTTGGCTAGTAAGTTCAATAACCATAAGAGTATGGATCGAGCTACTAAAGATGCGTTATGGGTATATTGGATGAGAGGGGAAGATGAAGAAGTAGAGAGCGACTATGGGTCGTCACTTCATGATTCAACAATCAATGAGGACATTGAAGAATTATTCAGAATAGACATTGACGTGTTCGATTATGAAACACCCTTGTGCAAACAATTCAAAGAATTTAATTACCTTCTTCAAATCGACGCTGATGTGCTTACTGGAGATCTACCAGGATTCAAAACTTATGATGATTTCAAAAACACCTGGTACTACGAATGGAATGACCAAATACCATGGGTTTGGGATAAACCATGGGAATTTGAGCACATTAATCACACTTGTACACCTTTCTGTTTCAAGGATGGGAGTAGTGTTTGGCCGACCTGTGATTATAAGAATGATGGAACCTGTAATGGGGGAAGTATAATTGGAATGAAACGGGTTGGAGACGATGTAACCTTTGAAGACTATGAGTGGTATGATAATGTTGAAGACTGCCCACAAAAAGCGGAGGCTTTACAAGAAAAGGGTAGAATCGAATACTTGAAAGGACTTAAGGGAACATCGAATACTACTTTCTGGGAATGGGTGCATGGATAATTTGATGATTATACTAAGCTTAGTCGACGCTTGCAATGGGAATTGAAAAATGAGTGGGATGAGATTCAAGATTATTATCAATCCTTTAACGTGGTTAATTATGATCCCTGTGCTAATAACGATGAGTCGCGAGAAGAATTGATTGATGAACTTGATGACTATTTGATTAAGGATCCTTATTTCGAGTTTGTTGATAAAGACGAAGAAGAATTCACCAAAAGAAAATGTCAACTACTTGGGATCCCTTATAATAAGTCACCCATGATTATTTCTGAAAAATTTAAAGTCATTAAATACTCTTTGGGAACAGATGAGGAATATGTTGCGACGAAGACCAAGAGTTATACAAGATTAAGTCGAACGGAAGAAAATGTTGCGAAGCTATACGGGAACATCTTTCGGATGAAAGAAGAAGGATGGACCATGACAAGAACTAAATGAGGAGCTGAACGTGAGTCTAACTTGAAGACTCTGTAATAAAGACAAGTGCTGACCGGGAGACAACCCGGAAAATTTTTACTATTATGTTCTGTGTCGTGTCAGTCAGGCCCGCAGAGGATACGGCGCATCTCAATCCTGAGATGCGACGCATCTCCTGCAATGGTCATATCTTTATTTTTCCGCATATTTTTATTTTCGAATTTAAAACTTTTTGTCAGTTTATTTTAATGCGGCGCATCCCTGGTTAAGGATGCGACGCATCTTCTATTCTGATTCGTATTTATTCCAGGCTCGATACGGCGTATCTTCTTCCATAAGATACGGCGCATCGACTGACCTGATGATTTTAATTTTAATTTTTATGTTTTATTTTTGCTAACTACTAATGTATTATGCAAGTTTGAACCTTCTTAATTTAGGTGTGTTTAAAGTCTTGGTGGTATTATAGATTCCTGCATTTCCTGTGGATACATCAATTATGAAGCTTAAACGTTCTAATCCACAAGAAAGATGATTTTTGCTCTTATACTAATGGAGGATCATACCGAGCAAATCTCAGGGGAGTTTTTCTGTTCTAATTCTTTAATTTTCCAGTTTTTAACCTTTGATACAAACAACGAGGACGTTGTTTAACTTAAGTGGGGGGATTGGAGAATTAGAACACTTACTTGTCCTAAACTTTTCAAAATATGCTTAAAATGTGCTTAATTTATCAAAATTTAAAAATTTTAGCATGTTTTTGTTTAAAGTCTAAGTTGCATAGCTGCACACATGACGTTATTTTCAAAAATTTGTGATTTTTCAAAATTCACAAATCTATGAGTGTGCCGGTGACTTGTAAACTTTAGAACTTGGCTTGTATACTATTCGAGACCACCATAATAAGTATTATTTTTATAATTGGAATGACTTGTCTAAATTGGTAAATTTCTAGGATTACACCCAAATAGCCTTTATATGTTATGTGTTATTAACTAACTACACTGGTTAGTTAACCCCCGTATAAACCCTTTTGTTACTCTCATTTTTAGAGTAAGATACCCCTAGAAAAACACTCAGAGACATTCCTTTCGTTTCTTACACCAATGTTTAAAATGTTTTGTTACACCCTTACACCTTAGCCTACCCTGTAGATTAAAATCCGTGGTTGGTTAATTGCTTTAGGCAAAGTGCGTTTCCTTACATTACCTGTGTTCGTGTGCGTAATTCATTATCTATGGTTAGGTCGGGAAATTACACAATGCAATTGGAGTGAAAGTAAATATTGTATATCTTTGAGTTTATTTTTCGTGTGTTTTATCCGGAAAGAAAGTTATAGTGATGTGGTGAAATTTTACACATCTATGTTTATGTTTCAAATAAAGTCAAAAAAATAAATAAAATAAATAAAATAAAAAATAAAAAAAAAATCCAAAAAATCGAAAAAATGAGAAAAGAAAAAGAAAAAAAAAAGAAAAGTTGGATGTTTGTTTTTACCAACTTATGTAAAGTTTTGTATTAAGTGGTCGATATCACCACTAGTTGTTGTATATTATATCTATGGATTGAATGGGAGTTGAACGTTATGGGAACGCCAACTAAAGGTTATTCCTTGATTGAGATTTTGTTGAGTATAATTCGTGTCTACCTAAAGCGTGTGTTTCAAGTGTTAAAGCGTGAGTTATTCAATGATATGAGTCTTATTCATGGGATGGTTGGGATAGTGATTAACCACACTTAGGATTTTAATTTATCTGTTTTGTTTATTTTTCATTTTACACCAATTTATATCCCAAATATTATCCATACCCTATATTATTCTTTATCCAAACCTTTGATTTATTGAGATTAGGGATTTGAGCAATCTTAAGTATCGTAGTCGTGGATTCGGCTATGTATTTATGATTTTGTCGCCCTTTTTGATATAATATTATTGGTAAAGATTAAGAAGAATGATTAACCCTTAAACCTCACAAACCCCTTTTTACCGCTTTAGACTTGTTATTCCTTGGCTTTAGTGGGGGAGATGTGTATACTTGCCAAGCTTATGATAGAATATTCGTCACGACTGGACAGTTAAACGATTAGATTTGCTTTTATCAAATTATTTTATTTTACTTCTAATTCGTTAAGTGTTTGGTTGTGTGATTATGACAAAAATGAATACATGCTTAAATATAAAAATAAATCCTAATATCTTTTAGGATACATTTTCATAAGATTAATTCTAAGGTTTACTTGGGGACAAGTAAAGTTCAAGTGGGGGGATATTTGATGAACTCAAATAAGTACATTTTATTACTATCATTTATCCTATTTATTTGACTTGTTTTATTATATTATCTGTGAGAATTGATACGTTAATGTTTACTTTTGTAATTCTCAGGTAAAAACAAGCATTTGGTGAAACTTGGCGATTTTGGACTAATTATGGAGCAAAACAAGCAAGAAGTTAAGAGTCTACCGAAATGTACAAGATCAAGACATTCTGCTCCAGATACGCCGCATCTTGCTTATTACATACGGCGCATCACTATCAAGATTTCACAAGATACGATCCAAGATACAAGAGGACATGCGCCGCATCTAAGACTGATGATACGCCGCATCTTCTGGCGGTGTACGAATATTCCTGAATATATTAATCTTGGACCCCACGCGAAGTTAAGTCAATGCGCCGCATCTACTTATTAGATGCGCCGCATCTTACCCTCAGACAGAAACTATAAATACCCCAAAGTCAGACGAGAGAAAGAGTTTGACAGTTTTAGAAGACCGAAGTACAGAAACCCTAGGACGAATTCAGTCGAGATAGCAGCACAAGACACACCTTGAACGAAGATACAAGAGCTGTAAGAAGGTCCTGCATGTATTTAATTCATTAAGTAGTTTTGTTTTATTGTGTTAGTAAACTTTAATTCATCAGGATTGGTGGCTTGTGTAATGTGACAACGGAAAGATTGCACTCCCTTAAAACTGCTTTCCCATTAATTAAAGTTTATATGTTGATGTCTTTGGTGACTTTTATTAGTGCATTGATAACCTCTGTGTCTAGCTGAGCGTTGATCGGGTCGCCATGCCTCTGCCCTCGCCTATTTATTAGATCGCCTATGCATTCTATCGTCTGTAGAAAAGTAGGAAGAAAGATAAATAGGATAGTCATAAGTAATCATTAAGGGTTTACTCGCCGATAAGATTAGAACCAACGAGAAAGGACTTAATCTCGGTGCGTTGCATCGAACTATACACTTCATATAAAACTAGCAATAAAACAAGTGACAAGCTACTTATCTATCAGGACAGGTCTTCTTATTGTCTCGAGTATTTATCTGTGTACGTGTGTGCTATTCGCTGATTCGTGCCTATTGGTTTAGTTTATTATTTAATTGCAACCAAACCGTGCCAGTCTCTCAGGCTGAACCCCCTTGCGTTAGATTAGGTTGTATAGCTAACTTTAGATATTAAAATACTGATTAGAATAACTAGATAATACATTCCACTCTTAGTGATTGACACTCTACTTACCATTATATACATACTGACCGGGTACACTTCTCGTTAAAGTGTGTGTGTTATTGATAAGTCGGCTAAATATAAATTTAAAACTTGAATACTGCTAAAACCACAACGACATACCGTGGGTATAAATTAGAGCATACGCACGCACGCATCAGGATCCTACACCTCCAGACTCACCATCACAAGCTCCAACTCATTCTGAATCATTTTCACGATCATCTTCACTAATAAACAAAAGGAAAGCAACAACCGAGGAAACAATTAAAGCAATCGTCAAAGGCAAGAGTGTGAGAAAAATTGCTATAGTCACACGAATTGAAGTCATATCTCCAATTGCCAAGAAGGCTACAAGGAAGGAAAACGCAGTAAGAAGTGACCTTACATTCATCATTCATCATCATAATTTTCAAAGGAATCATTGTTGATAACATCAATATTGTTCCTAACTCTTTTAATCATCATTACAAGTTTTGTAAGACTTCTTAATCATGTTTTCAAGTGATATAATTTATGTGGTTATTTCTTTGTTTGCCATGAGTGGCTAAGTGCCTTGTGCACTTGCCTAGATAATGTTTGTTACATGAAACTTGATTGATTATGATGATATGGTTCTAATTATTTGAAAAGCTAATACTAAGATCGAATTGTACTTGTAAAAGTTTTCACAAACAAAAGAGTTGTCAAGTTTGGTTGATTGTTAATGGTGTATTGGGTTGAAAGAGACATTGTTAGTCAATCAATTGTAAACCTTTGTCTATGAGGGTGTTACCTTATGTATTGTAACTTGGTTAAACTTAGAAAACTAAAAAGTATAGTTGTCAATTACTTGTGAAACGATAGCGAATCAAGTGATTGAATTGTGTTAGTCTTGGTTGATCAAATCTTAATATTGTTTTTGTCATCTTAAAATCTTGACGAGGATTGAAAGTGTTGAAAGCAAAAGGATTAGTATACCCACTAATCAAATTAGAACACCATCTAATTTATTGGTCACAATCAATTGGAACCATTGTCATAATCATAATCAAGATAATTGTGCAAATTAGTCTAGGCAAGTGTAGTATTAATATATATATATATATATATATTGAATTACAACATCGTCTTTATTTGCTTGCTATTAGAATCATTGATAAACTTGATTTTATATTCAAACTCACGTCACACAAAAACTAAACAAATCCTTGTGAACAACCTCGGCTTACCATTTCATCTCTTACTACACACGGACGAGTATACTTGCTCGTATGTGTTGCGTTTGAATCATTGGTAGATCGTGTTATAAATTTAAAACTTGCACTGTAAACGGGCACATCAAGTTTTTGGCGCCATTGCCGGGGATTTGATCACGTTTTTGTGAGTTTTAGTTTATAATTTTTTGTTTATTTCGTACTTCTTAAGTTTTCTTAAAAATTCGTTCAGGAAACTGCGGTTCAAACCTGAACCGCCCGGTTCAAACTCTCGGTAAATCAAAAAAACCAGGCCAGCCGCCGGTTCAGCTTCCAGCCGAACCGGTTCAATCCTCTCTGACCCACCGAACCGACGATTCATTCCAGAACCGCCCCGGTTCATTTGTTTCTGTGACCCCTCAAAACCCAAACCGACCGGTTCAAACTCCAACCGGCCCGGTTCAACTCTCGGTAAATTAAAAATTGTCCCAATCGACCGGTTCAATTCTCAACATGTCCGGTTCTTTTACTTCTGTGAACTAGCCCCAGCCCAACCGCCCGGTTCAAATTGAACCGCCTTTTACTGTTTATAAATTAAAAAAAAAAAAATCTCTTAGTTTTTCTTTTTTAGCTTTTAATCCTTTTCGATTGGCTCGTTTTTCTCGTGTATGAACACACGCTCTTCAAGCGACGAATTGAGTACACCATTTTCTAACCCCGAAAGTTTATTTCGCAAAAAGAGAACCCCATTTGTTCCACCCGATCAAAGAATACCAAAAACCGTTAATCCACCATTTGAAAATCTTTCCGAAGTCCATCCAATCGTTAATCTTTTTCTTGAATTACCATTTTCAATGGCCGACAATCAACCTATGTGGGATACCAATAGGATTGTAGCTCCTACACCCGCGACTGCCATTGTTCCCGTTAATCTTGGAGATAACTTTACTATCAAAGGTCATCATCTTTCGATGATTAAAGACAATCAATTTGATGGTTGAGTTAAATCCGATCCACACAAACATATCGCCGATTTTCTTGAAATTTGTGATATGTTTCGTTATGGAAATACCGATGCAAATGCGATCCGCCTCAAACTCTTCCATCGTCTCTCACCGGAGAAGCGAAATTTTGGTATAACGAATTAAGCCCCAGAGTGATCACAACTTGGGACCAAATGAGAGAAGCATTTGTTGGACGTTTCTTTCCACCAGCCATGTTTGATCATCTCTTGGGTGAAATTCGTAGTTTTACTCAAAAAGAAAGAGAAATCTTGTCGAAGCTTGGCTTCGAATGAAAAACATGCTCCGAAGTTGTCATGGGCATGGTTTGTCTCATGGTAATATCATTCAAATCTTTTACCATGGTCTCGATGACACAACTCAAGGTATCCTTGATGCCGGAGGAATTTTTCTTTATAAGACCCCTAACGAAGCTTACAATTTACTAGAAGACCATGTACTTCTTAAGCTCGATTGATCTAAGGATTCCAAAATTAAACCTCAATGAAAAACCGCTGCATTCGCCAAAGGAACGAATGAAAATTCCAAAATCATGGACATGATGAAAGATCTCACTACCAAAATCGATTCTAAATTCCAAAGTATCCAAAAAGAAATCAAAGAAATGCGTGATGGATGCAACTATTGTGGTGGAAATCATTCATCATTCGAGTGTGATGACAAACCCATGGGAGGTTCCGAAGCCGAAGCCAATTATGTTTATGGAGGATATCGAGGAGGAGGATATCGTGGAAACTACTATGGTAGAAATTCTAGAGATTGGCAAGATCGTCCACCGAGGGATGATGATCGTAGTTCCCAACCTCGTGACGACAACCGTCCGACATCGTCTCGTGATGATAACCGTTCATCATCACAATCTCGTGAAATGAAAAATGAAGAATCCGAATTCGAAATAACCATGCGTGAATTCGTGCATGCTCAAAAGCAAACGAATGAATTTATGAAAAATCAGTTCTTCATGCTCAAAAGCAAAGTTGAACAAGGTCAAAAGAATCATCAAGCTTCTATCCAAGACCTTGAAACCAAATTTGGTCATCTTTCTGATCAATTTGCTGCAAGACCATCGGGTACTTTGCCAAGCAATACTCAATCCAACCCAAAACCATCATCATCTGGATCTTATCATCCACCTCAAACGAGAAATGAGCATGTAAATGTTGTTTTCACTCGTAGTGGTCTATCTTATGATCCACCACCAAACCCAACCCAAACAACCACTATCGTTCATGATGATAGTGAGGATGAAGCAGAGGAAGAACCAAAAGATAACGAACCAATTCCTACACCAGTCGTTAAACCCACTTCACAGCTCAAAGCTTATAAACCAAGAATTCCATATCCTCAACGTTTGAGGAAAGAAAAGATGGAAGAACAATATGGCAAGTTAATTGACTTAATGAAAGAAGTTAGGATCAACGTTCCTCTTGTTGATGTCCTAGCTGGAATGCCCAATTATGGGAAGTTTCTGAAAGAACTTGTGAGCAACAAAAGCAAAATGGAAAACATTTCCGCTACCTTCTTGAATGAAGATTGTTCAGCCATTATTGAAAACAAACTACCAAAAAAACTCGGTGATCCTGGAAGTTTTCTAACCCCATGTACTTTGGGAAATTCAATCACTTGTGATGCTTTAGCCAATCTCGGTGCGAGTATCAATCTTATGCCATACTCATTGTACGCGAAGCTTTCGATCGATACCTTGAAACCCACAAGAAGGAGTATACATTTAGCAAATCATACTATCCAATATCCTGTTGGAGTAGCTGAAAACATGCTTATTCAAGTCGGGCAATTCGTTTTTCCCATCGATTTTGTAATCCTCGAGATGGAGGAAGATAGCAAAGTTCCATTGATTTTAGGAAGACCTTTCCTAAACACCGCTGATGCTATCATTCGATTCAAAAACAAAGAACTCAACCTTGGAGTTGGAGATGAAAGAATCTCTTTTTCAATTAATCAAGCCACGAAATATTCTCATGCGAATGATGACACCTGTTATAGCATTGATAATATCGATGAAATAACAGAGGAAACATTCGATGAGTTTTAATTAAGACTCATGAAACATCTGGGCAAATCAGTGATGAAAATCTCGACAGAGAATTCGCTGAATTTATGCAGATTGACACGGAGGAAATTTCTGAGGAAGAAAACACCAACTTTGAGGAGTTGGAATTCAATGATGATATGAGAATCAAAACCTCAATTGAAGATCCGCCAGTGGATCTCGTCTTGAAACCTCTTCCCGATCATCTGGAATATGCATTCTTGGAAGAGAACTCTCTTCTTCCAGTTGTCATATCTTCAGCACTCAAACCCGATGAAAAAGAACGTATTGTTTCTATGCTCAAAAATCATAAAGAAGCTTTCGCATGGAAAACTTCTGACATTCATGGAATAAGTCCAAACTTTTGCAAACACAAAATCAATTTCAAAAACGATTCCAAACCCGTTGTTCAAAGACAACAAAGACTCAACCCACACATGAAGGAAGTTGTTAAGAAGGAAATAATCAAACTTCTTGATGCTGGTATAATTTACCCCATTGAGGATAGTTCATGGGTGAGTCCTGTTCATCGTGTTCCTAAGAAAGGAGGAACCACGGTTGTAACTAATTAACGTAATGAACTTGTTCCTACCAGAACCATAACTGGTTGGCGAGTGTGCATTGATTATCGCAAATTAAATGACGCCACCAGGAAGGATCATTTTCCTTTACCGTTCATGGATCAAATGTTGGAAAGACTTGCGGGGAACAAATTCTTTTGTTTTCTCGATGGATTTTCCGGTTATTTCCAAATTCCAATTGATCCAGCTGATAAAGAAAAGACCACATTCACGTGTCCTTTTGGCACATATGCGTATAGGCGTATTTTTGGGTCCATCAGAACCCAAGAATACTTAAAACAAGATTTGGAAACAAATTAACTAAGTGTTAACTTAAACCGAGAACAATTCAAGTCACTGAGAGAACAGTCTCTCAGTGAGTCATCTTCAAGATCCTTAAGGCGAATTCAAGAAGAAGGATTCACTACTCAGGAAGGCGGTACTTCCTGAGTAGGACTTAAGCCAAAGAAGAAGATGATGGTTCAGTAAGTGCTGGACAAGAACTCACTGAACCCCAGTCTCCTCAACAACAATGAAGTGATTAGAGACTGAAGGCGTGTACTGAAGAACCAACTGCCTGAGAAGAAGGCAAAAATATCTGGGAAGGATTTAAGATAAGATCATATCTTATCTTGTCAGGAAGAAATCCTTCCTAAGATGGCTTAAAGTCTTAGTGTGTCAGACCAAACACGACTAAAGACTTTATAGCCCATTCCTATTGGTTCTTGGAAATGACAATAACTGTTTGTAATTGTCAGACACGCAACCTCAACAACTTATATTATTTTAATCACTTTTAGTCTGAATACTTGTGTATAAATAGAGTCAAATGGAGAGAAGTTATGTGTGCTTTGTATATTGAAAGCTTAGAACTTTTGCAAAGTAACTTCTCTCCTACAAAGAGTATACAACTCAGTGAGATAGCTCAGTGGGTATATTGTTACCACTCAAGCAAAGCTTGAGTTTCGATAGGAGACACAAACCCTTGTCTATTCAATCCCAAGTGTTTGTTCCGCAAAACACTTGGGTAATAGATTCTTGGAATTATTTCTAATAAGAATTTAAACGTTGAAAAATATTGTGTTTTTATATTCACGTATTATAACTGTTAGAAATACTCTTTGCATTGATCTCAGTCATAAGCTCACTTAGTTTAACTTAATTGTTATTACTAGGTGTGCTAAGGGAACAACAAGTGGTATCAGAGCCTCTAGTTAATAAAACCTTTCAAAAACCCAGAGTGCTCCAGGTTTTTAAAACCAAGATCCTAAAATGAATGATACCAATGTACCCTAGTTAGTCGATAAAAAGGATGGCAGCTATTCTGCTGTAGCACCCAGACTTGAGGCTGGCAAATTTAGCAAATGGAAAAAACGTATGATTTGCTATTTAACTGGGATGGAACCCTACTACATCACTTGTATCAAGGATGGCCCATTTGTCCCAAAAACTGCTGCAGGGCTAAATAAGCCTGAGGCTCAATGGACCATTGATGAGAGGAGAGTGGTCAATCAAGACCAACGCCTGAAAAGCATCCTTATATCTTGTCTTCCTGACGATATAATGGAATCAGTCATCAACTGTTTAACAGCCATGCAAGCTTGGGATGACTTTGTCAATAGCTTTGAGGGTCCCTCAGATACCAAGGAAAATAGGGTCATGGACCTCAAACTTGAGTATAATACTTTCAGGGCAAAGGACTCTAAAAGTCTCTCTCAGACTTACACCAGATACAAGACTTTGATAAATGAATTATCGAATGATGGTGTTGTATTGTCTAAGCATGAGACAAATGTTGGCTTTGTCAACAGTCTCCCTGAGAAGTGGCTCAACTTCTCACAAGGCCTGAGGAATGCTAACCACATTCAGACCCTTGAGCTCCCTGAAATTTATGGGAAGTTTGTCTATGAAGACAACTTGATCTCAAGGAGATACCCTGACTCAAAAGCTCTTGAGTCCAAAAAGGCCTTAACCTCCACACCCATATCAACTGCTTTCTATTCTAATGGTGTTGTGCAGGATTTTCAAGTCTGGTGTAGAATTCCAAGAAAGGGCACTCCTTGCTAGTTCAAGACGTTTCATCAAAAGAAATCAGTCCAACTTTACAAAACCAAAAGCAAATGAGACCACTGAATGCTTTAAATGTGGTAAAAAGGGTCATTTTGCTAGGGACTGTTATTCAAAAACTATCTCAGAACCCTCTTACAAATTTTCAGGAAACAGTTCCTCAGGAACTAGCAAGTTTCAACCTAAAATGTTTCAGTCCACCCAACAATTTCAAAACAAGGGTCAAAAGGATTTTGAAGCAAAATATAGGAAAATCAAAGCTAAACTTGCACTTCTTGAAACTAATCCCCTATTGTCTTAGGTTGCTCAACCATCCAAAACTGTTCAGACAAAGAACAAGGTCTTAGTAGCTGAAGCATATGATTGGGATGAAGAGGAGGTCTCCTTAGATGAGGAAATAAGAGTTAGTGCACTGATGGCACTCTCAGAAGGTGATCAGGTGGCAGTTGGCAAAAGCCATGCAAGGAATGGGGAGTGGGTAAACATCACCATGAAGAAGGTAAACACTTTACTTTCTATGGATGATGATTCTGATTGGCAGTCTTATATGGATTATATTTGTGTAGATCTTAAGTTTATTGAGGAACAAAGGCTTAACCTGTTATCAAAATATAACAATACAGTGTCAGAATTAAACAGATGTAGAGATGAATTGCTAGTAATGAAACAAACTAAACTAGAATCAGTCACTCTACAAATTCAGAACACTGAAATTTTGAAACAAAACCAAGCACTTCAAACTGAACTTGACAAAGAAAAGGCTGTCATCCAAGGCTGGACTAAAAAGAACCCCAAAGTCTTTGACACTGTAGGTTTAATTCCTAAGAAAACAATAGGAATTGACCCTCTCAAGGAATACCCCCTATTTGAGCAACTGTGAAATGACCTTTGTTCCAGCTGGCATATCTTTTGAGCAAGAGATGCAACCCAAGTCAAATGACTGGATTGTCAGGGACAACCCAGTCAGTAAGTTACCAAACTTTGAGACTGGAAATATCTTGCTTCCTGAAAGTCAGGATCTATAAAATATGCTTGGACTCTTTGACCAACTCAGTATCTCTGAGTCAATCAAGGAGTCTGATTCAGAATCATCCACACCACTCCCTCCACTAAACACCCTTGAGGGTGCACCACCAAACTCAGGCCTCCCACCTTTGGTCTATTCCCCTCACTCTCCAAAGGAGAAATCAGGAAAAGGTAGAATCCTCCTGAGAAGACCACCCCTTGAAGTCTCAGTAAATAATGATGACTCATCAACTTCAGTTCCTTCTGAAGTAGCAACACAAAGTCCTGATCCAAGACTTGATCAGTTGACTGAAATGGTCAAGAAGCTTAGTGAGAAGATTGCATCTTCTGAGAAACCTTCTCAATCCAAGAAGGAACAAAAACCAGCTTCCTCAAAGACCAAGACCAAAACACCCAAACCCCTGAAAAGATGTGAACTGTGCAACTATACCAATCATCTCACTGATGATTGCTATAGAGTCCTTTATTGCATGATTTGCAAAAAGGAAGATCACAGGACCTCTGATCATAAAACATGCTCAGTCATGTCAAACTTTTCAGGACTTAAGGCTCAGTGCCTGAACTACCCTTCTGATTCTAAACAGAAACAGAAGCAAAAGGCCAAGCCTTTTCCACCTTGCCCTTTGTGTGGATTCAATGATCATCTTCCTGAGGATTGTCAATTTGACAAACACTGTGAATCTAGTGGAAGTTCCACTCAGAAATCCTCAGGAAAAGAGAAGGTCATTCAGTCAAGAAGAGGAATGAACAAACAATCCTCTCAGACTACTGAGGCTACCCCAACACCTAAATGCAAAACATGTGGTAGCTCAATCCACTCAACTACTGACCATGAATCTATTGACACTTTCATAAAAACCTACAAAACCAAACCCTCCATGAAGTGGAGTCCTAGAAAGAACTGACTCGGTTTACTATTTGTGCAGAGACATGCCAGGGATCCTGTTTGGCATCTAGACAGTGGATGTTCAAGGAGCATGACTGGTGTTAAGGATTATCATCACAAATATGTGGAAGAACCTGGACCGAAAGTGATATTTGCTGATAATTCATCATGTCTCACTGAAGGTTATGGTTCAGTAAACTGCAATGGTGTAGTCTTTACTAGGATAGCTTATGTGAATGGTCTTAAGTACAATCTGATTAGTGTCAGTCAACTATGTGATGCCAAATACATAGTTCAGTTTGATGATAAGCAAGGAACCATCTTCAATGCAAATAAGGAAATTGTCCTCATTGCACCAAGAAGACAAGATGTTTATGTGTTAGACATGTCCAGTCTGACCCAGAGTGGGACTTGTCTCTTTTCTAAAGCCACTAATACTCTTAACTGGCTTTGGCATAAGAGACTCACCCACCTGAACTTCAAAAACATCAACAACCTTGTAAAACAAAACAAGGTCCTTGGCTTACCATCTCTTGTGTTTTCAAAGGATAAACCATGCTCAGCTTGTGAAAAAGGTAAACATCATAGAGCATCCTTTAAAACCAAAAACAACTTTTCCATTAGGAACTGCCTACATCTTCTCCATATGGATCTATTTGGACCAGTCAGTCCAAGGTCTATTAACCATGAGAAGTATACTCTGGTCATAGTGGATGAATACTCAAGATACACTTGGGTATACTTCCTGATCAAAAAGAGTCAGGCAGCTGAAACAATCATGTCCTTTGTCAGGAACATTGAAAATCAAAATGACATTAAGGTCAAACAGATTAGAACTGACAATGGGACTGAGTTCAAAAATTATGAACTTGAATGTTTCTGTGATGAGAAAGGTATCTCTCAAAACTTTTCCTCTCCATACACACCTGAACAAAATGGTGTTGCTGAAAGGAAAAAATATAACACTCATAGAAGCTGCAAGGACAATGCTAAGTGGATCAGTCCTTTCCAAACATTTTTGGACTGATGCAGTCAGAACTGCCTTTTATACATAAAACAGATCCATCATTGTAAAGAGACATGGGAAAACCCCATATGAGTTATTCAAGGGAAGAATCCCTGACATCAGCTACTTTCATGTCTTTGGGTGTCCTGT
Organism: Artemisia tridentata subsp. tridentata; assembly: GCA_021014915.2. Taxonomy (NCBI): domain Eukaryota; kingdom Viridiplantae; phylum Streptophyta; class Magnoliopsida; order Asterales; family Asteraceae; genus Artemisia; species Artemisia tridentata. The sequence continues at coordinate 3,798,730 of CP139501.1, forward strand.
GTTTATTCATAATCACAAGGATCACTTAGGGAAATTTGATGCAAAAGCTGATGATGGATACTTCCTGGGATACTCACTTGTCTCAAAAGCCTTCAGAGTGTTCAACACAAGGAGACAGCAGACTGAGGAAATATTTCATGTTACCTTTGATGAGAGCACTGATGCAATCAGGTTCTCAACTGCCTCAGTGGAAGAGATAGGAATTGATAACTCATCAAGATATCCTCCTGATGAATATCTTCCGGAAAACAATCCTTCCACTCAGTATCAAAATGATTCTAACATCTCCTATTACATTGTCCCTCACAACCTACCAAATCCAACCATCACTGAGTTTGTTGAGGCACAAGCAAACACTGATGAAATTAATCAGTCTGTTCAAAATGCTCAAGAACCAGACAATCTCAGTGATCAGGTAGACACTCAAGATCCAATCAATGATCATGTGTCTACTCCTGAACCAACCCCTCCACCCAATCAGGCATCCACAAGTTCAAATCAGTATCCAAGACCTCAGGAAAGTTGGACTAGGTCTCAGGACATTGAACTTGTCAATATTATTGGAGAGCCTACTGAAGGCATGCTCACCAGAAGCATGGCTGCTAGTCTTAAAGCAGCCTCAACCAATGAATGCCTATTTGTGGACTTCATTTCCACAATTGAACCCAAAAGTGTCAAAGAAGCACTTGAACATCCTAGTTGGGTTCAGGCCATGCATGATGAACTAGAACAATTTGACAGAAACAAGGTAATGACCTTGGTCAAATGTCCTGAGAATGTTTCAGTCATTGGCATGAAATGGGTATTCAAAAACAAATCTGATGAAAATGACATAGTCATCAAAAACAAAGCCAGACTTGTAGCTAAAGGCTATAATCAACAAGAAGGCATTGACTATGAAGAAACATTTACACCAGTAGCAAGGATGGAAGCCATCAGGATCTTCCTTGCTTTTGCTACATACATGAACTTCCAGGTGTACCAAATGGATGTTAAAAGTGCATTCTTAAATGGTTCACTGAAAGAAGAAGTTTATGTCCAGCAACCTCCTGGATTTGAAAGCCATGAATTTCCTGACCATGTCTGCAAGCTTAACAAAGCCCTTTATGGACTGAAACAAGCTCCCAGGGCATGGTATGAAACTCTTTCAGCCTTCCCTAATCCAAAACAAATTTGTCAGAGGCAAAATAGACAACACATTGTTTATCTATAAGACAAATACTGATGTCATACTTGTACAAGTGTATGTTGATGACATCATCTTAGGCTCAACAAGTTATAATCTTTGCAAACAATTTGAAAAATTAATGGCAAAGAAATTTGAAATGAGCATGATGGGAGAACTGACATACTTCCTTGGTCTTCAAATCAAGCAGACTGATAAAGGAACCTCTATCAGTCAAGAGAAGTATGTCAAAAGCCTACTGAAGAAGTATGAGCTCAGTGACTGTGCCTCAGTCAAAACTCCCATGGTTCCCCCAAACAACCTTGGTCCTAATCTCACTGGAAAGCCAGTAAATCAAACTCTTTTTAGAGGAATGATAGGATCACTGATGTATCTACTTGCATCAAGACCTGATATCCAATTCTCAGTCTGCCTATGTGCCAGATATCAATCTGACCCAAGAGAATCTCATATCACAGCTGTGAAAAGGATATTCATGTACCTGAAAGGTACTCCCAACCTTGGATTGTACTATCCAAAATGTTCAGGATTTGATCTTAAAGGATACTCAGACTCTGACTATGCTGGATGTAATATGGACAGAAAAAGCACCTCAGGATCCTGCCAAATACTTGGTGGAAAACTAGTCTGTTGGAGTGCTAAGAAGCAACAATCAGTTGCCTTGTCCTCAGCTGAAGCTGAATATGTTGCAGCAGCAAGTTGTTGTGCAAATGTACTCTGGATGAAAAGTCAACTCAGTGACTATGGAATTCAGTACAAGATGGTACCCATCTTTTGTGACAATGCAAGTGCAATTGTAATCTCAAACAACCTTGTTCTTCATCAAAGAACAAAACACATTGATATTAGATATCATTTCATCAGGGACCATGTCATGAATGGTGACATTGAATTACACTTCATTCCTACTGAATATCAGCTAGCTGATATATTCACCAAACCATTAGATGAACCAACTTTCATAAGACTGAAAGCTGAGTTAGGAATGTTGGATATAGAGAATCAGTCCACTGATTGATTTCTACCAACTAAGTGTAATTCTAAAAACCCCAGGTCCCTGACTCAATGTGACCATCAGTGAAAAAAAAATCACTAAAACTCAAGAACTAAACCCAAGTTCCTGAAACCCTGGTCTTCAAGAACCAAACCCAAGTTCCTGAAACTCAGGAATCATTCCATACTCCTGAAGCATCAGTGACTAAACCCAAGTCACTGAACCCTCACTGAATGAAAACTCATTCAGGGGACTGAAAGAGACATTAAATGCTAACTTAAATGCTCTAAGTATCTAGTTAGTAAATGTCCGAGGTTGGTGACTGAACTCTTATTTAATATAAGAATATTTGTCCCTTTGCCTTTCTGGCATCCACCTCTGGGCCCCCACTTCCCAACTTGGCATTCAATGCCCACTCACACACTAAACACTGTGTGATGATGAAAACTCTGCAACTTCTCCTTTTGCAAAAACTGCTCAACTGTTCATATTGACAGTTGCGCAAAAAGAGGAAAAGTGGAGTGGTGGCATTTAATGCGGATTTCAAACGGTTTATTCAAAATAATTTCCAAAATTATATTTTGATTAAATTAAAACCGCTATTATACCCAAATTGCCCCCATCTCCACCACTCTATAAATACCCCAACCAAAATAAACACACACACGCGTTATTATAAGTCTTAGCAAAACTCTGACATTTTTAAAACCTTGTGTGTGTTTATAAGCTTTAGAAGCCCAGAAACCTTAGTTCTACCAGACCCACCTACACTAATGGCTTCATATAATGCTATAACAAATGCCCCCAATGTGGAATTCCTCACTGGGGACGTAGACCTTACCAAGAACAGTGTGGTAGGAAACTTTTCCTATCCACAAAAGTTCCCAGCCTACAAGAACGTTATGAAATATCTTCAAAACTGTTTTCTTGCAAAGGCTTTCACCCACACACCCTCAGTCATCTATCATGACTACTTGAGGGAATTCTGGTGTACGGCTGTGGCTACCAGTCCTAAAGACACCAAGGAGTCCATCATCACTTTCACGGTGATGAATGGGAGTAGAACCCTCTCCCTGAACTATAAAACCTTCATCAAGGCCACTGGTATTGATTATGCTGAGGCTTTTGAGCCCAACCCCACTGATCAGGAAGTAAAGAACGAACTGATCTTTCTAGGACCCCATGACCTCAGACGTCCTGAAACGTCTGCTGGAGGCATATTGGAGAAGGCTCCAATTGTTAAAACCTGGTTCCATCCCATCTGGAGGATCATGATGACTTTTATCATTCAGGTCCTTGGAGGGAATAAATCCTCCACGGAGCAGTTGAACTCATCACAACAATTGATGCTGTTCAGTCTCCTGGAGGGTAGAAAGATAGACATTGGAGTAATAATCTTCAAAGACCTTGTTGCCAAGCTCTCAGGAAAACATAGGCAAAGACACATGTCTTACCCTAGGTTTATTTCCTGTGTGCTTCAGGACCTTCTTGGTTCTGACTATGTGAAGGCTGACGAAGAAGGCACAAAGCCTGATGTCTTGCACAAATCAAACTTTACTAGTAACATCCCTGAGGTTACACCCATTACCCTGAGCCCCTGACCACCTACATGATAGGGGTGATTCAGGAGGAGAACTCTGTTTCTCCAGTACCGTCACCAACCAAAAAGGTGACGAAGAAGAAGCTAAAGGAAAGGTCCAGGAAGGTGGCTAAACCCAAGTCACTCGTCACTGAGACTAGTGCCTCAGGCACCCTTGAAACTGTGGCCCAAATCTCTGAGACACCCACTACAGAGACCCCCTGACCATAAAACAAAAGCCAACGGAGGGTACTGAGCAATCATCCTCAGTACCCTCGGGAAAACCCTCTCCATCAGTCCCCTCTAACATACACAAGTCTGAGGGGTCAGGAAAAATTACCATCTCACATCCCGATGAAGGAACTGACAAATCACAATCAGTTCCTAAGGGAGGAAAGGGTTCTAAATCCTCGGTAAGGCAGAACTACCTTACTGAGAAGGGGACCTACAAACACTCACATCCCGCTAAAGTTCCTGAGCCATCACCCTCAGGATCTCAGGGAGGAAATGGTCCTAAATCCTCTGAAGGGCAGTCCAACCCTGAAGAGAAGGGGGCCCATCAACAATCATAATCAGTACCTAGTGATACCACTGGAAAACACCCATCAGTGGTTGAAGGTACTAAGGGGGACAAAGACTCAGAGGGAAAGAAACAACCCGCCGATACGGAACCCATCACCCCCTCAGGCGGTCCGATTCTCTCAGAAACTGCCCCTAAAAGTCAGGCTGGGCAAACCCCCCCCCCCCCAGTTATTATGACTAGTCAGGCTGGTCAAACCCCACCAGTTATTATGACAAAAGGGTCAGAACCTGGCCAAAACAAAGGCAAGTCTTCTTATGAAGAAGAGCCGGATAGCCATATTTTTGGGATTCAGTCCATGGGGGACATTAAGGCTCTTCTTGAGTCTGATGATGATCTAATGGAAGAGAGTGAAGAGGAAATTTTTGAGGCAGGTGAGGATATAGATACTGATGAACAGCCTGAACAAATGCATCAGTCTTCTATCTTTGAAAGTGCTGAAGAAACTAAAGAACAACCTATAATAATCACAACAATCTTCTCCACACCAAAGTGAAGAATCAGCTCCTCAGTCTTCTGATTCTTCGAATACTGTTGACATCCTCCAGAAGTATGACAACACAATTCCCCTCACTGAAAGAAAATTGGTCAAGTTTCTACTGAAGACCAATAGGGCTCTCTTCCAAGGACTCTCTGAGCAAATGTTTGACCAACATACTGAAGCAGCAGTTCACTATGTCGACCTGAAGTCATCAGTGGAAATATATCATGATGATGTGAACGAGCAGCACTCTGGACTTGCTGCCTCCCTGAGGAATCTTGAACAGAACCTCAAACTCTTCACTGATGTTCTTAAAGGTGTGTCCAAGAGTGTTCTAACCATTCAGGATGCCGTCAAAGATGACCCTGAGCTCAACAGGAAAATTCTTCAGGCATCTGAGACCTACCAACAGCAGGCTGCTCAAATCACTCAGTTGGTAAACCTGTTGAATGCCTCTAATCTTCCGGATGTCAGCTCCTCAGTACACTCCCTTAATACTTCAGTGGGTCTCATGGAAACACACTTGGCAACCTTGGCAAGCTCTTCCTCTTCCCTGGCTTGGTCTCTTGGGTCAAGAATGTCAGGCATTGAGGCTTCTCTTGAAGCTAAGGTTTCTTTAATTCAGCAGGACACATCAGACATCAAGAAAATGATGACTAAACTTTATCAGGCTTTCAAAGGTCCTGCTGCTCCAGTGACTCCTCCAACTCTTGCTCTCACCATGGATCAAGCAACAGTTGAGGGGGAGGAGAAAGTCACTGAAGTCCCATATGAAGCTTCCTCAAGCCAACAACCTCCTTCTCACACTGAGGGGGAGATTCCTGAAGAAACCCCATCCACCTCTCACCAAGACAAGGGCAAAAGCATTCTCACCACTCCTGAGCCTGAGCCTATAACAACATTAGTAACTGCTTCCTCAGAAAGAAGGCCAGATCCTGATGAACCAGTCAGGGTCCCTTATGAGATAAATGGAACAATACAACTCCTTACTGAAGCTGAAATCGTAGCTCATATGGAAAAAGAGGAGGCATTGAAGAAAGCAATGGCTGAAGAAAAGGCTAGCAAGGCTGCTCTTATTGAGGTGGTACATGAGGAGGCCAAAAAGATTGGGTTGCATCCTAAAGTGGTTTCAGGAAGAGAAGGTGGCATGACCTTCATCAAAGCTCAGTCTGCTGAAATGTTGGCTCTCAGGCAGATAAGGGAAGAAAGAAGGAAAAGGGCTGAAGAGATCAGGCAAAGTAGGATTGAGAAATATCAGTGGTACATGACTAACAGATTGAAGCCAGAACCAATCAATGATGTTAAAATTCACCGAAACACCAATCCTGCCATTGTCACTGTCTACAGGAGTGCTGATAAAAGAGTCTTTGAGGTTCATAGCCCCTTCAGATTTGCAGACTTTGGGATCACTGAATTGGATGAGTTGGGTCCAATAATATCTAGTAAAACAAATGTTGTGGTCCCTAGGTTAATGAGGTCCCTAGGCCTGTTGTATAATAAACTGGCAGCAGCGCCTCAGGAACTTGGCATTCCTTCACTTCTCCCTGCTTCAGCTGATCAGTCAGGTCCCTCTCAGTCTTCTTCAAGAAAGAGAAAGAAGATTGAAGCTGAGGCTGAAATCAAAGTCCCTGGTCTGGAATGCAACAGAGCACTTCCTGAAGGAGTTCAGTTCAACAACTTCATGGTCATCGAACAACCTGAAAGGGGTTTGTTCTTTATTGATGAGTTTGGTGACCAAGCCTTCCAACGATGGAGTGATATTGACTCATCAGGTATCAAGGCAATGCTAGGCTTCCTGATGATGGCCTCACCAATCAAGACTCCTGAGAATGAGAGGTTCTGCCAAGACCTGAAAAGAAAGATCCAAGAGCATCCTGATCAACATGAGCTTCAGTCGAAGAAACCAAAGCTTGCTGCTCTTGGAATTAAATTGGACTGAATGAATCCACCACCACCACTATCCTTGTACTTAGTTTGTTAGGACTTGTAAAAATATTAATAAGATGATGTTTTATTTTTTCAGTGTCCTTATCTACATTCTAGTACATTCAGTGTGAGTAGAAGTCATTAGCTCACTCATTACTGATCAAAACACTTAGGAATAATTTATATCCAAATAGGGGGAGATTGTTGGGTCCATCAGAACCCAAGAATACTTAAAACAAGATTTGGAAACAAATTAACTAAGTGTTAACTTAAACCGAGAACAATTCAAGTCACTAAGAGAACAGTCTCTCAGTGAGTCATCTTCAGGATGCTTAAGGCGAATTCAAGAAGAAGGATTCACTACTCAGGAAGGCGGTACTTCCTGAGTAGGACTTAAGCCAAAGAAGAAGATGATGGTTCAGTAAGTGTTGGACAAGAACTCACTGAACCTCAGTCTCCTCAACAACAATGAAGTGATTAGAGACTGAAGGCGTGTACTGAAGAACCAACTGCCTGAGAAGAAGGCAGAAATATCTGGGAAGGATTTAAGATAAGATCATATCTTATCATGTCAGGAAGAAATCCTTCCTAAGATGGCTTAAAGTCTTAGTGTGTCAGACCAAACACGACTAAAGACTTTATAGCCCATTCCTATTGGTTCTTGGAAATGACAATAACTGTTATTAAAATTGTCAGTACTCGCAAACCTAACAACTTATATTATTTTAATCACTTTTAGTCTGAATACTGTGTTATAAATAGAGTCAAATGAGAGAAGTTATGTGTGCTTTGTATATTGAAACTTAGAACTTTTGCAAAGTAACTTCTCTCCTACAAAGAGTATTACAACTCAGTGAGATACTCAGTGGGTATATTGTTACACTCAAGCAAAGCTTGAGTTTCGATAGAGGAAACAAACCCTTATCTATTCAATCCAAGTGTTTTTCCGCAAAAACACTTGGGTAATAGATTCTGGAATTATTTCTAATAAGATTTAAACGTTGAAATTATTGTGTTTTTATATTCAGATTATAATGTTAGAAATACTCTTTGCATTGATCTCAGTCATAAGCTCACTTAGTTAACTTAATTGTTATTACTAGTTGCTAAGGAACAAACGTTGCCTTTTGGACTTTGTAACGCACCAGCAACATTTCAAAGATGCATGATTGCTATTTTTCAAGATATGCTTGAAACCTCCATGGAAGTTTTCATGGATGACTTCTCGGTATTTGGAGACTCATTCGAGTCATGCCTTTTTAATCTTGATAAAATGCTTGAAAGATGCAAAACCGCTCATTTAGTGCTAAATTGAGAAAAATGTCACTTTATGGTGACAGAAGGCATTATGCTTGGTCACAAGATTTCTAGTAAGGGAATTGAAGTTGACAAAGCAAAATAGATTCTATTGCTAAGTTACCACTCCCAACTAACGTCAAAGGCGTTAGGAGTTTTTTGGGACATGCGGGATTCTACCGCAGATTCATCAAATATTTTTCGAAAATATCTCGTCCTATGACGAAGCTTCTCGAGAAAGATTCAGTCTTTGATTTCAATGAAGAATGCATCAAGGCATTCGAAACGCTTAAAAATAAGTTAACAAATGCACCGATTATGGTTTCGCCAGATTGGTCGCTGCCATTTGAACTTATGTGTGATGCAAGTGATTTTGCCGTTGGAGCAGTATTAGGACAACGAGATGGAAAACATTTTCGTTCTATTTACTTTGCTAGCAAAACCATGGTCATAGAAAAAGAACTTTTGGCTGTAGTTTTTGCGTTTGACAAATTTCGTTCTTATCTTGTTTTGTCAAAGACAATTGTATTCACCGATCATTCAGCTCTTAAATATCTGTTTGCCAAACAAGATGCCAAACCACGTCTTATCCGATGGATTTTATTGCTTCAAGAATTTGACATAGAAATCCAAAATAAGAAAGGTGCGGAAAATGTTGCAGCTATCATTTATCTCGATTAGAAAATCCTAATTTAGAGGAACTCGGTAAAGACGAGATTGATGATAATTTTCCCGGTGAAACTCTTATGGAAATTGAAAACAAAGAAGTTCATTGGTTTGCAGACTTTGCAAATTATTTAGTCGGAGGAGTGTTACAAAAATGTCTAACTCACACTCAGCGTAGTAAATATTTCACAGACCTTAAACACTATTTTTGGGATGAACTGTATCTATTTAAAATGTGTCCTGATGGAATAATTAGAAGATGTATGTACGGTTCTGAGACCCGAAGAATTCTCGATGAATGTCATCACGGCCCAACTGGAGGATATTACGGTCCATCCACAACCGCGAAAAAAGTTTTTGATGCGGGATTTTATTGGCCGACAATTTTTAAAGAAGCCGATACGCTTGTGCAGAATTGTGATGCTTGCCAGAGGTCTAGTAGTCTTTCTCGTAGAGACAAAATGCCACAAAAAAGCATACAAGTTTCTGAAATCTTTGATATTTGGGGAATTGACTTCATGGGTCCTTTTCATAAATCTTATAAATTTGAATACATCCTCGTTGCAATTGATTATGTTTCCAGATGGGCTGAAGTGGAAGCTTTACCCACAAATGATGCACGAGTGGTTGTAAATTTTCTAAAAAAGCTTTTCTGTCGATTCGGAATTCCAAAAGCCTTGATAAGCGACAGAGGAACTCACTTTTGTAACCGTCAAATGGAGAAAGCTATGAAACGATATGGAGTCCACCATCGTTTCGCAACAGCATACCATCCTCAAACCAGTGGTCAAGTTGAAAACACCAATAGAGCTTTAAAAAGAATACTTGAAAAAACGGTTAAGGATAATCCTTCCGTTTGGTTAAGGAAACTCGATGATGCTCTATGGGCGTTTAGAACGGCATATAAAACTCCAATTGGCACAACTCCGTATAGACTTATATATGGAAAAACTTGTCATTTGCCGTTTGAAATTGAACACCGCGCATACTGGGCATTGAGACAATGTAATCCCGATCTCAAAATCGCTGGAGAGAAACGATTTTTGCAATTGCATGAACTCGATGAGTTAAGACTCCAAGCGTATGAGAATTCAAAGTTGTACAAGGCTCGAAAAAAAGCTTACCATGATAAGAAACTCAGAATCCGGAAAGAATTCAAGTCCGGAGACAAAGTACTTTTGTTCAATTCTAAGTACAAATTCAAAGTCCTAAGCTAAGAACCAAATGGTTTGGTCCATTCGTGGTAAAACATGGTTTTCCATCCGGATATGTAGAGTTATATGACAAGCACGGTGGAAGTTTTATTGTTAATGGACATCGAATCAAACTCTACCATGATGAGGAGCAATTGAATGAATTGTCAAGTGAGGAAATTCCACTTGAACTGATCGTTAAAACCAAGAAAGTGAAGGAAAATGTGGTTTATATTCCCATGAAGTCGGGAATGAATTCCAAACATAAACGACGAAAGTGAGAAAGATCGAGTCAGGCTGATGACTTGTTAATAAATTTAGCGCTTCTCGGGAGGCAACCCGTGTGTTTTTAAATTGTTTGTTTATTTTTATGCCCCAATGGTTTCACCATAAGTGTGGGGGCCTTGCTAAAAAAAATAATAATAAAAATAAAAATCTTAAAATATTTTGCATTTTGTGTGTTTTTGTTTTTGATGATTACTGCAGGTTAGAATGTTTGATCTTGAAGATGTGGAATCATTCGATCTCAATATCTCATTTGGAGCTCGATCTAGATTCCAAGGCTCAGGCAGTATCATTTCTTTTATGTTCCATTTATTTTTATGGTTCATCGTTCTTTACATTGAGGACAATGTCAAACTTAAGTGTGGGGGCAGGAAATAGGAAAATGAAACGAGGTTTTAAATTTTCTATATTTTTGAGCCTAGTTTTTAATTTGTTTTCCCTTATAATCTAGTAGTTTTCGCACATTTAGGGTAATTTATATTAGAATAACTAGATCAATCCACTGATAAAACATGTAATTTTTGAAAATTCGAGATGTGTCCTGATTGACATTGCAATCCATTTTTTGGATCGATAACATTGCTAGCACAATTATAGCCCATTCCACTAAATTGTGAGGATTTGAGCCTATTTCGTATATCATACATCCCTTATGCTTGATCTTTTTGCTATGAGTGTGCCGGTGATTTTATTTATTCTAGAACTTGTACTTGCAAATCATTACCAGACCGCAGTGAGATCACCTCATGTGATATAAGTGTATTCGTGTAATAAGAGGCAACTTTAGGAATTAAACCAAATGGCCTTCCATTTTACATCTAATGATATATTAGCTAGCCACATCGGTTAGTTAACCACCCATATGGACCCATTTGTTAGCACTCATTTTTAGTGCTAGATACCATTAGTACACCCTTTGAGCCATTCTTTTCTTTTGTTACATCCAGAAAAAGATAAAAATATTTTACACTTTTAGCCTTAACCTTACCCATAGTCAAGTTTTGGTTGGTTACTAGTTACTTGGAAAGATGGTTGTTATGTGGGAAATCCTTGACTATTGAGAAAGTTGCGAACTCCATGATAATCTCATGGAAGATCTATTGGAATTATGATCGATGGCCGAAACATGTGGCCAACAAAAATAAATAAATAAATAAAAAATTATAAAATAAAATAAGTCATCGCAAATGTATGGTGACAAGAATAGCCAATGAGCTATGAATGTATGATATCGATCAAGGATGAATTCTCAAGTTCATGTGATAGTGGTTGATGTAGCTGGTAGCAATTGGTTGTAGACTTTGACTATATTTGTAAAGTTTTTATTTGAAACCAATTCCATAAATTTTCCCATGCCTTTAAGCCGAAGCCTAAACGTTACAACCCGAATAAAAGTCCTCTTAGATGTTTACACTTGGTGCTTACGCCACGTCGGTGGAGTTTTGTTTCTTGTACAAGCTTATGGTAATATTTAGATCATGACTGAGCAATGAGTGTTATTTTCTTATATACTCACCCACTAAATAAATGAGTGTTGAGTGAATTATACTTCATTCCTTTTTCGTGAGGTGTTTTAATATGTTATCAAGCAAGAGAATCATTAAGGTATTGTCAAACATCTCGACTTTTCATTTATTATGCTTAAAAAGATGGATTTTATCTTGTACTCGTACTTGATGGATTTGCATCTCATTTTTAGAATCATTTTTATTTATATCACGTGGATTTTTTTTAAAAGCTAGATTTGCTTGAGGGAAAGCAAAGTATAAGTGTGGGGGATTTGATAACGCTCATTTTGTACATGTTTTAGTCGTGTTATTTCTATGTTTGTGCATTGTATTTGGTTATATTTGTGAACATATTATGCTTAAAATGTACAAAAGATGTATTAAGGTTCAGATACAATCAAGTCCAAATGAATAGCTAGAAAGATGTGGAAAAGTCGCCAAATCAATAGCTTATGCACAACGAAAGATTCTTCCCATAATAAAGGCCTCGGAAAGATCGTTAAAGATAAAAAATCAAGTTACAAAGATTTCCGAGCTCAAGAAAGATCAAGTGTTGATGAAATGAATGAGAAGTTACAAGCAAAGAATTATGGTTTTCTTCCTCAACCAAAGGTTCAAGAAATTCATCTAAGGCTTAAGTTCAACCCAAGGTTCAAAAATGACATGCCAACTTTACTCCAAACCTTGGGCTGGAATCTGAACCTCAGGTTGAGACTTCAACCTTGGGTTGATGAAATTTCTGGCACACTTAATGGCTATCTTTAATGAACTAACTCTTCATATGGGTTGTCATTACACTTCATTTACTCCAAGTCCAGTGACACTTTGTGCTCAAGACATTTGCTTGGTGACCAAGGAGTAGCAATTCTATTAATAAGTATGCTTAGTTAGAGAGATATACACCAACATTTTACAAGGTACTCTCTCAAGAAGGCTACAAGGAAGGAAAACACATGAAGAAGTGACCTTACATTCATCATTCATCATCATAATTGTCAAAGGAATCATTGTTGATAACATCAATATTGTTCCTAACTCTTGTAATCATCATTACAACTTTTGTAAGACTTCTTAATCATGTTTTCAAGTGATATAATTTATGTGGTTATTTCTTTGTTTGCCATGAGTAGCTAAGTGCCTTGTGCACTTGCGTAGATGATGTTTTTTACATGAAACTTGATTGATTATGATGATATGGTTCTAATTATTTGAAAAGCTAATACTAAGATCGAATTGTACTTGTAAAAGTTTTCACAAACAAAAGAGTTGTCAAGTTTAGTTGATTGTTAATGTTGTATTGGGTTGAAAGAGACATTGTTAGTCAATCAATTGTAAACTTTTATCTATGAGGGTGTTACCTTATGTATTAACCATTTCATAAGTAACTTGGTTAAACTTAGAAAACTAAAAAGTATAGTTGTCAATTACTTGTGAAATGATAGCGAATCAAGTGATTGAATTGTGTTAGTCTTGGTTGATCAAATCTTAATATTGTTTTTGTCATCTTAAAATCTTGACGAGGATTGAAAGTGTTGAAAGCAAAAGGATTAGTATACCCACTAATCAAATTAGAACACCATCTAATTTATTGGTCATAATCAATTGGAACTATTGTCATAATCATAATCAAGAGAATTGTGCAAATTAGTCTAGGCAAGTGTAGTATTAATATATATTGAATTACATCATCGTCTTTATTTGCTTGCTATTAGAATCATTGATAAACTTGATTTTATATTCAAACTCACGTCACACAAAAACTAAACAAATCCTTGTGAACGACCTCGGCTTACCATTTCATTTCTTACTACACACGGACGAGTATACTTGCTCGTATGTGTTGTGTTTGAATCATTGGTAGATCGTGTTATAAATATAAAACTTGCACTCTAAACGGGCACATCACGGACCCTAGCCCAAAAACAAATTCCAGCAAATTGAAAAAAAAAAAACATAAAAACGTAATCAACTAAAAAAATATAGTGTTTTGGGGCTCGAAAGTTCCATAAACCGCCGTAGGCATTTACCGACCGACGACCGAAAACCGACACAAACCAACCCCGACCGACACAAACCGACCTCTACTCAGGTCAGGATTCGGTTCGAGTTTTTCACGTTTTTGAGACTCGGGTTTGAGCAAAATCGACCGACAAAACACAAACAAAACCGACCAACCCGATCAAAACCGACCCCGACCGACACCTACCGACCTATACTCGGTTCAGAATTCGGTTTGGGTTTTTGAGCATGTCGGTTTCGGGATGGGTCGGTTTCGGGTCGGGATGATTCGGTTCCAGCCCGATGCTCACCCCTAGCATACAAGGACTTGAGTCGTCGAGAGATGTTGAATGTATGTTGAGACAAAATATGATTACGAGTAACTTGTACATTTTACATTATGTATTACAAGTTACATGGGTTGTCATCAATCAAAACAAACGAGACTGTATAGATTAAATATCGTAATATTTGCACTAACACTAGACATTTCATCAAACACCTTGTGTGCAACAAATATGAGTAAAACACCATCTTTAATGTGTGATATCTTACTCATATGACATCGGATTTGAGTGATTCAAAAACCTGTGTAAAGAGTGAACAAAAATCTATAACTTTCATGTTTTAAGTTTTTCACGATTCGATGCAAAAAAAATAACAAAAATCAATAACCATTTTATATGTAAAAACTAAAAGTTCGAAATATTTAACAAGATTTATATCAAATTAAAGAGGATTAAATTTTAAAAATTATGGTGAAATCGGTTTTTCGTTAAAATTTGTCGTTTAAGAGATATTTGCATTTGAAAATTTGGGTGAAATTAAAAAAGAGTTAAAATGACAAAAGGAAATTAATAAGAAAAAAATGAGAGAGTGGGTGGGGGACACCTGACACTGACTTTGAAAACTTTTTATTTTTATTCCCTTCCTAGTAGATCGTGACTCTCTATATGAATATGTACAAGACGCGTAGTTAGAAGAGTATTTATGCATATCAACTCGATTTTATATCAACACAAACATTACACAAAACACGCTATATCAAATAAGCTTAAAATATCACTATGGGTATGTTTGGCAAAACTAGCTGTAAGCTGTAAACTGTAGGCTGTAAGCTGTAGGCTGTAAAGCTGTTAACATGAGCTACAAACTGTATCTTTTTTTAATAAAAGTGTTTGGTAAGTTAGCTGTTAAATATAATTATAAGATGTAAAATGATATAAAAAACATATTTATAATTGTAAAAAAAATGTTTGGAGGGTATATCAGTAATTTAAAGTTTTAACAGCTCCAAGATGTTTAAAAAGCTTCATGAATCAACTTTTCATTTATGAGCTATTTATTTGAAATAAAAGCTTGAAGTTAGGGCCTGTTTGGTAAGGGTTTTTTTGGGGAGCTGTTAGCTTTTTGTTACAAAATAATCTCATCTAAACTAAGTAGCTCCGTTTGGATACATTAACTTCAAGCTTTTATTTCAAACAAATAGCTTTTAAATGAAAAACTGATTCATGAAGCTTTTTAAACATCTTGGAGCTGTTAAAACTTTAAATTACTGATATACCCTCCAAACATTTGTTTACAATTATAGATATGTCCTTTTATGTCATTTTACATCTTATAATTACATTTAACAGCAAAATTACCAAACACTTTTATTAAAAAAAAAGATACAGTTTGTAGCTTATGTTAGCAGCTTTGCAGCTTATAGCCTACAATTTACAGCTTACAGCATACAACTTACAGCTACTTTATTTAATATATTCGAAGGAGCTACTTGGGATTAGAGCTCCCAAAAAAGCTCATACGCCTTTATCAAATAAGCAGAAAATCAATTACTAGCCCCCTTTATACAAACACCGGTTAAGTAAAATTTGAATCACTGGGTATAGTTTCTTCTAGGCGAGATACCCAGTGACAAGATATAAAAAAGCAGCAGCCCCTGTGATTTGATTGTATCATCAAACCCAGGTACCAATATTAATCATTTGTTTTTTCCTTTATTTAGGGTTGTTAATTTATTCATCAATCAGTATACCTTATTAATAAACTAGTATTTAGTTTTACAAGTTAGGGGGGATTAGAATGTCGTCGTCGGTACAAGAGTATCTAGAGAAACATATGTTGTCTCGCAAGATCGAAGATGCAGTGAATGCGGCCGTTAGGGCAAAAACCCCGGACCCCGTTTTATTCATTTCCAATCATTTGAAAAAGGGCGTGCCTTCTGTTATCACAAAGCTTAAAGCACGGCAGATCTTAGATAGCCGCGGCATTCCAACTGTCGAAGTTGATTTGTTTACGAATAAAGGACTCTTTCGCGCTTCCTCTCCCAGTGCCAACATTTCCTCCCCCTCTGGACTTGTGTATGAGGCTGCTGAGTTACGTGACTGTGACAAGGCCACGTATCTAGGAAATGGTGTTACCAGGGCCGTTAGAAATGTTAACGAGAAATTATCTCAAGCTTTAGTTGGCATGGATCCTACGCTTCAGAATCAGATCGATCAGGCCATCATAGACTTGGACAAAACTCAGCAAAAGAAGGTACCTTCGTTTGTATTTCTTTCAATACAAATTTACATTGTCTTTATTTTCTTTTCATTCATCGTTGTCCAGGGTGATCTAGGAGGAAATGCAATATTAGCTGTGTCAATTGCTGCTTGCAAAGCCGGAGCCGCTGAGAAAGAGGCATGCACAATAATTTTTGTTTCATGTTTACTCAAAATAACAACCTACATATTGCTGTTTAATAATAATAATAATACTATTGCGTTGTTTTCCGCAGGTTCCACTTTACAAACATATTGCTGATATATCGGGCAGAGGAAGCAGCCATGTTCTTCCTGTCCCTGCCTTCACACTAATAAGCGGTGGCAAACATGCTGGAAACAATTTGGCTATAAGAGTAAGCTGCTGATTTCATGTTTTCAAGCTATTTAAACATTATTATATGTAAAACTATTCTCATCTTGTATACTTTTCACAAAACCTAAAATATTTTCCGAATAGTTCAATACTTATTTGTAATGTTAATTTGTTTTAATTTAATTGAACTAGGACATAATGATTCTTCCAATTGGAGCAAAGAGATTTGAAGAGGCAATGCAAATGGGCTCTGAGACGTATCATCATTTAAAGGTGCCTTTCTTTCACCTACTTTGTCACTATTAGTCCAACTACTAGATCGAAGTTGAATTGTGCATGCAGCAGCTAGTTTTTATACAGTAGTAACAAGCACAAGAGTATGACATGAATAATGTTAATGGAACATGTCCACTTATAATGATCGTTATATCTATTATAGGTTAGATTGTGATGCCCATCAAGATGTGCTTAAGATTAGTGTAGCTGTTTTGCAGAGTTTGAAGCATGTGCACCTCATGTTAGATATAAGATAAATAAATCCATAAGGAAGAAGTTTGTGTTGTAAGACTAGGTGTCCCCTCCCCTATTTAGGCCAAGTATGGGATTGGTTGGTGGTTTTTAATTAAGCTAGCTTTTTGAGTGATTTCTACACTTTTATGAATCGATGTGTTACGATCCCACATCGGCCAAGTATGGGATTGGTTGGTGGTTTATAAAGTCTAGGTGTCCCCTCCTCCTTTGAGCTAGCTTTTTGGAGTGAGTTCAATACAAGCTTTGTGGCTTGATGCGACCTAGTATGGGATGGGTCGTATCACGATACGAGTCTAGTAAAGTATCAAATAGTTGTGGTAACATCATTGAGAACGCTTTTAATTGCTCATTGATGGCCTTTGGGTGGATGCTGAGTTGTGAAGCGATGATAGGCTGGGTTATGATGAAGTATATACTATGTAGTAACTTTGGGGTTAAGGCTTGTTTGAGTCGAGTTGGGTTTATTTGAATTTTTTGTTTATTATAGTGTTTGAACTGCTTTGATGAATAGAAAACTATATTGTGTGATGCACCACCTGGATTTATTATATGATGGAGAAAAGGTTGTATTCTTTCTTCTGCCACTCAATTTATCTGTTCTTTTCATATGCAGGCTATTATTACCGAGAAATATGGTGCACAGGGATGTAATGTTGGTGAAGATGGCGGTCTTGCTCCTAATGTATCCAGGCATGTTGTTCACTAATACGATGTGATCTTCTGAATGATCTGTTGTTGATGTTGGGACCCTGATTATGCAGCTTTAAAGAAGGACTAGATCTTGTAAAGGAGGCAATTGACAGAGCAGGCTATAATGATAAAATTAAGATTGCAATTGACGTTGCTGCTACTGATTTCTGCGTAGGTAATGTTTCTCATTCCTTACAGTTTGTCAACTTTTTCTGCTTTTCACTTTAATGAGTTGAAACGTGACATTTATATTCTCTGTATTAGGTACAAAGTATGATTTAGATTACAAGTCTCCTGATAAGTCAGGACAAAACTTCAAGTCAGGTGAAGATATGGTTGAAATGTACAAGGAACTATGTAGAGGTATATAACTATGTTAACAAAGTAGGTTCGTCACTATGTTTAATGCTTCATGCAACTACATATGATGTTTAGTGACAGTGATTCTTTCTTTTTTGACGTTTCCTGGGTGTCAGACTATCCTATCGTGTCTATCGAAGATCCATTTGACATGGAGGACTGGGAACAAGTCAAGTATTTTTCTGAGCTTGGAATTTGCCAGGTTTGTTCATGAATGCTTGCTATGGTGGTTCTGAGGTTGTTGTTGGTCAGTGCCACTGCTAATTTGTTTGTAATTTGTTGGTCAGTGTGAGTTAGATTGAAATGGATAGGAAACATTCTCATTAGGAAAACAATTTGATGTATATTAGATGTGATTTAGGCCTTTTTGCTATAGGTTAAAAACAACGCTAACACTTGAAGTACTCCTCAAGTTGGAGGTAGATATCAGTCATATTCATCTTTCTACATACAAATTCAGTTTGACACTCCTTATAAGTTGGATAATTGGATTTCAACAAGCCTGAGCATGTTAGCTTGAGTAGAGTGCTAATTGAGCTTCCAACTAGTCTCCTGTACTTGTACTTGTCTAAATCATTGGCAAGCACTCTATGCCCCTTGTTATTCTGGTTCATAATTGAATTTATCCTGCACCTCAGTACATCCACTCCCATGTAAAATATTTGAAACATACAACTTTGAAAGTTCAAGGTTGGCCCACAAGACTAAAAAGAACCCAATCTTTGTAAATTGACAATGCTATGGGGATAATTTGTAGGAACCACGCGCATAATTCTTTCTAGCCATGCCGATGCCCTATGGGATCTCGTGAAAACTTTTGTGTAGAAAATAGTGTGACCATTCTTATTCTCACTCAAGCCAATTTGATTATAAGTTTATCTAAATCATGTTATATAATCCCCAAGTGATTACTTGAAACAATATGAAACCATTGATCTAAGTAATTGTTAATTGCTTTTATGAACAATTAACAAGTACTTTGAATTTCACAAATCATTTCCTCAAGAAAGCCATCAGTATCCAATTTGAAAGCAGTGACAATACACTACAAACACGCTTTAGGAAAAGGGTTAGCAAGTCTCATTCATTTCCATGTACAGAAAGTAATCATTAGCCAGAGGATGAAGAGAACAATATGGACGAGTTTCACTGTAAACATGGATTTCCAGTAGCTAAACCATGATTTTTTTTTTATTCTCTCGAAGTTTCCCATTCTTCCATTTTTTACCATCTGATAATATGAAGTGCCCTTGACGTACTCTTGTAGGATAATATAACTGTCTGTTTCACATACAAATTGAAATCGATACCTCTAATAGCTGAAACTGACTCCGGCAAGGATGGTAAAATATTGGTTGTCCTCTTTTGTGAATAAAAACATGCATCAGGAAGTTACTAAATATGAATTTGCAACATGGCCTTATTATAGTCTTTGGGATTTACTCTAAATTTTTTGAAGCATGATTTGAAGTTCAAGTTTTTGCTATTCTCATTCCCACTGTAACTTCAGTATGCAGTTATCGTATATGTTAAAAAAGTTACTAGTATTTTGTAATTTTGAATCTGTCAATTGCAATTCTGGAAAGATAACCGCGGAGCATGGTCCTAGATTGTTAAAGGTTAACATCATTCAGAACATCTGTCCTGCCATATAGACGTACCAACATGATTTAACTTAAGCTGTGGTAGGGAAGAAAGTGCCATATAGAAGTTACTAACCCAACTTGTCAACTGAGTGGTGATGAATTTAATTTAGTTCTCTCTTTTTTTTCCTTACATTTATAAATTTCTGACCAACTGTCGTGCATGCTCATTTTACATGCAGGTTGTAGGAGATGGCTTGTTGATGTCAAATTCAAAGCGTATTGAGCGAGCTATTAATGAGCATGCTTGTAATGCCCTTCTTCTCAAGGTACACGGTGATTTGTAAATTTCTGTGTTTTATAATGATGAACTTGCAGCACTTTAGCACTTCCTTTTATGGATATATTCCAATCAGAAATTTCCTTTTCTTAATGGCAAATTACTTATACCTACTATCCGCTGTACTGGTTAGTCAACATGATTTATATCTTTTGAGTGGAAATATAAAAAATAGCCAACATTGCACGGTGTTTGTTTGCTTGCCACTGATTAGTTAAAGGTCACCTACCTGTATGTCTTGCCTTATTGTGGACCACAAATTAGTGCATAATACCTTTATCTAAGACATAAGTTGTCTTACAGAAAGATTCAAAAACAATTAATGTGGCTCTCACAGACAAGCAGAGCCTTTAATATTGTAGAAACTTTGGGAAAAGAAAGTGATCTTATGAATAGTTGGTGATATTTGTATTTGTGGGATGTTTACATTTGTTAGCATATGTGCAAATTATAAGACTTGTATTGGGGGCAATGTAGGTGAACCAAATTGGGACAGTGACCGAAGCAATTGAAGTAGTGAAAATGGCAAAGGATGCACAATGGGGTGTCATAATATCACAAAGAAGTGGGGAAACTGATGATTCTTTCATTGCTGATCTATCAGTTGGTCTTGCCACGGGTCAGATAAAAGCAGGTGCACCTTGCCGTGGAGAGCGGTTGGCCAAGTACAATCAGGTAAGGTTTTCATCTCTTATGTCTATACTGTCCCCAGCTCCTTTTTTTTCGGTCTTGGGATATGGAGAAGTAAACTAGTTCCCTCATGCTCCTGTCCAAGTATAAGCTAAACAGTTTCCGTTTGTTATCTCTAGAAATGGCAATCCTTGCCCATTTATTTGTGAACAGCCTGATGTGAGGCCTATTCCAGTTTTTCCTTGACATGGCGTTGATAATGTCGAATAGGCCTCACAATTTAATTTCAGTTTGATTAGATTTTGTTCGTTTACAGTCATATATCTCCACTTTCGTGATTTCTTTAATTTATTGGTGTTTCGTGATTCTTGGATACCTTCCAAATCCAAATTTTGTATGGTTTTTTAGTTTTTTCTCCAAAAGATCATTTGAATTGTTTTTTAGAACGGCTAATACACGCGCACTCTAGTCTACATGTATGTCCACAATGTGACTCGAACCCTCGCTTTAAAAGATCATTTGAATTGTATTTCATTTCTAATTCTGAATTTGAAGAAAAATTTACTTTCCAACTTTTTGAGATAACTTATTTGATTTTTTTTGTTTCAGTTACTCAGAATCGAAGAAGAGCTTGGTGATCAAGCAAGCTATGTTGGTGAGGACTGGAGGCATTCATGATAAAAGAATTTGTTCTTTTTTTTAAGTAAAGAGAAGAAAAAGCCATCAAATTTATAGTTACTCTACATCAGAGAAGGCATAACTAAGTTTACTAGATATATTTGTGAGATGCATTGTAACTTTGAGTAGGAGTGGATAGTCGAAGGTTTTGCATATGTGAAAGTGTGGCAGAGGTGTACAACAGATGGGGACACCATTTTTTGCATATGTATATATAGAAAGTTTTAAGATATCATTCGAGATGTATAATAGAAAGTTTTATACAACAAAAATGATTAAGTGAATACTTGAAGATAAATCTGAACCGCCAAAATGCCAAACCATAAACATCTAAAGAAAATAACAAACTTTTTTTTAAGAAATATTATTGAAGGCCGTAAAAGTTAGTTGAAAAGTTGAAATTTTTAAAAATAAATAGTTAAAAGCGAAGATATCTTATGAAGTGTAGTTTTCAAATCGAGTTTTAGGCTAAACGAGCTAGGCTCGTTTAATAACTATTCGGTTTGAGTTCGAATAAACTGTATAAAGTGGCTCGAGCTTGAATTCAAATATTTTTTTGTTGTTGGAGCTCGAAGCCCGTTTAAAAATTTTAGCTTTTTTTAATAATTCTGCAATAAACTTGTTTTCAAGCTTAAGATGCTTGTATGAAAGATCGAGTTTGATCGGGTCATATATTAATTCACGCTCGAGCTCAAAAGCTCATTAACAATTACAAAATTTGTTCTAGATAACTGTATAGTATTATTTATGAAACTTAAGAAAAACATTATTTTATACTCAAGACTTATATTTTTAATATTAAGTGAGATGTAATCATTATATTAAAAAGAGAAATAGGTCTTTGTTTTATAGTTTCACATCCATCTCCATTTACTTATTTATTATTATTATTATTATTATTATTATTATTATTATTATTATTATTATTATTATTTAATATTTTTCAGTGTGAGATACGCTTTTTTATTAGATAATATGTAACTACTACTCAAAATATAAATTATATGTAATATTATAATTATAATTTTTAATTATTGATCAATTTACATACTACGAATTAGAATATAAGACAACTTAACTAATATAGTTAATATAACTTAACTTTGAAAATAAATTCATTTAATAAGTATTGCAAAATAATAATAATAATAATAATAATAATAATAATAATAATAATAATAATAATAATAATAATAATAATAATAAAGCTTACAAGGCCGATTAATCATCGCTTAAGCGCTACTGCACCACCAACATTTTCGATTTGTGTAAATTGGTCAACCATGGTCAACGGCGGTCAACAACTGTAAACGGTGGTCAAACTTGTCGGAAACTTGCAAATCTTGTCGGAAATATCCAAAACTCACCGTAAACTAAGTTTAATCACTTAGTCGCTGTTTATATCTATTACAATATATATTTTTTGGAATACCCAAAACTCGCCGGAAATACCCAAAACTTGCCATAAATGCCAATCCGATTAATTTCGCCTAGACCGATTACAAACTACAAAGGAGTCGACCGCCCGACTACCGATTCACAATTTTTAAAACCTTGCATTTAATATAGAACAATGGATAAAATTTCACATACATAATTTTAATCTTTTAAAATCTTCAATTTATTTATTTCGTTGATATTCTTAGTAGAAGATGTCTTAGATTATAAAGAGAGAAAGAAAAAGATCGAAAAAAGGAAAAATAAAAAGATATATATATCTATACTACTTATAATGGAAAAATGGTCAACAAGTCAAGAACTAAAAAACTGAAATCAATGTATTTCCCCAAATTACTCTTGAAACTTAAAACTTAAAAACCTACATATTCCGACATATATAAACCCCAAAAAACACACACACAACACAAATGCACACTCCACCCAACCTCTTCTTTTCTCTCTAAACCAAAAACCATCATAACTCAAACAAAAAACTCTCAACATTCATCTTTAAAAAAAAAAAAAAAAAAAAAAAAAAAAAAAAATCTCAACAAAAACCATCATAACTCACACCACCCCCAACCACTTGACGCCGCCACCATCCGACGGCACCACCACCATCCGACGCACAACCATCATTCGACGTACCACAACCGGATGACACTCCAACGGCACCACCGAAACCCTCCACCATCAAGTTTTAAGGTATTTTGATATATCTATGATTTTTGAATATTATTTTTATAGATCTATAATATTTTTCGTTATCTATAGTTTTTTTTATAGATCTACACATTTTTTTTTGTAGATCTATTGATTTTATTTATAGATCTATATGTTTTTCTTGCAGATCTAACGTTTTTGGTTTTTTTTTTTTTATTTGTGCCGCCATTTTCAGCCGCTTACCACCGCTTGCAACCACGTACCGCCGCTCTCTCACCGGAAAAAAGGTTTTTCATGTTTTGAGTTTTTTTTAGTAGATCTATATGTATTTAACAAGTTTTGAACCTTTATTTATTATTATTTTTTACAGATTTGTAGATCAGTTTTTTTTTTTTTTTTTTTTTTTTTTTTTTTTTTTTTTCCATAGATATGAGTTTTCATAATTTTTTTTGCATTTTTATTTCAGCCGCCACATGCTGCCACCCCAGCTTCTGTCTCCGCCGGAATATTATGATGTCGCTACTTGCTCTGCTGTTCTCACCTAAATATGTATAGTTCCATTTTTTTAAGTTTGTTGGGTAATATTTGTTTATAAAGTTTATCGAGGTAAATATTGTTATAGAGTTTGTATAAAATTTTCATATTCCAAGAGTGGGCTACAAGACTTAAGCCATGTGTTTCGGATAACTTATTTTATTTGTTAAGCAAATGAAAAAATTACTACAGTAACAAACATAGTATAAAATTTGTGTAAACTTTTGTTGTAAAGCGTATGTAATTTTGTGGCAAGTGCGTATAAAAAATTACATATATTGAAAGTTTAAATGTTAAAGTTTTGATGTTTTATATAGTAAAATTTTAAAAGTTTTAGTGTAATTGTTAAATTTTTAGTGGTTATGGGATGAGGGGATGTTATGAATAAAAATGAAGATCGGATCAAGATAGTGAAAATATTTTGGTGAAAAAATGAGTAAGATTCAACTTTCATACGTGTAGGTGTTACTAGAGTAAATGAACAAAGTAAAGATGTCAGCGATTTTGATTTATGAGCTAAAAAAATATGAGTTTCAAGACATGATTGTGGGAACCAAGGCAGTGAGCATCTTTTCAAATTTGTTCTTTTTCATCAGTTCCCAAACTCAAAAAGTTAAAGCTGTAAAATGTTGACAATCAAACAATTAAAAAAATATAGAAGTTGCAAATAATGCTAAATCTCATTAAGTAAAAACTCAAAAGTTTAAAAGATTCTGTTGATTTAAAATTTGAAGCTATATCTCAAGATGAGAAATTTTTAGTTTAGGCTCCTCATGTATTAATATTTATTGTGATATCGACAGCTTACGGCTATACTAATATAGATTGCTAAGGGATTTTAAAAGGCGCGTTAAGGCCCGGGATGTAACCTTTAGATTATGAAATAGACCAAGGCGTTGGTTTTAGGCGTGGCGTGATATGATGTTTGAAAATGCACGATAAGTAGCGCTAAGGCGTGAGGCATGACGCCTTTTTTTTAAAATTCAACTCTGATGAAAAAGGTTTTTTGAAATAAATAAAGAATATTACATGCAAGGATAGTTTATTGACTTTATTTCTTATGATAACACTTTTTGTAAACTCAACATATATGACATATGATATAAATATATAAATCTATAAATATTTTCATATTTTGAGTCGCTTTAATTTACGCTTTAAAAAACGTTGTGGCATCGCCATGGCTCCTAAAATAAAAGGCTTGACTATGCCGGCACGCCTCACGCTATTTATCACTTTGATATTGCTTTTCTATCTTATAATTATGAGACACGAGATTAACTTTTATTGCAATAGGATTTTAATTATTAAGTTTCTTATCCAAAACCCGGTTTTGCTAAAAAAGGAAAAGAAAGGCACACACAAACCGACTAACATTATAAAACGTTGCCGCTATGGTGGATGAAAATTGAGATATATTGTATTTTCAGTTCAATTTTAACCTTATTAGTTACAACATTTCATATAGTTATTATTACAATCGGCCAGCGCAATTTAAAGTATGGGTATGTTTCTTGATAACAAAACTCACAAAGGATATACAAGTTATCTTTGAATACATTTGAAAGTTTAACTCATCAGATTGAGAGATTCAAAGACATATTGTATGTTTCTTGAACTCTAAACTCACAAAGGTTGGGGTACGTAAAAATTAGGAGATAATGGTTGTTTATTGAAAAACTTATAGAGTGTTGTTTTCGATTGTGATTAGACTTGGGATGTCAAGCCTACTCTCTACGGTTGAAAAAGAACTAAAAAGACATCTCATGTCAAGAACAAAGATAAACCAAAACATTGTAGTACCTTTCATACAAGACACGTATAAAAAAACCACATAATTACATTGTAGTGTCAAAGTTGTAACATGTTATATGCAAAAGATATTAAATTATTACCGTTAATAATAATAAAAGACCACTTTCGACAACCATCGCTCTATGCCTACTACTTCGATAAGAATAAAACGTTGCACAAAACACTTACCAGAATATCATTTGTGTAACCAAAATATCACTATGACTACATGCCGCTAGAAAATCCGTTGCTATGCACGGGTACTCGTCTATAGTATTTGTATATGATTATTTGAGGGTAGGTGTCAATTTTATCCCAAAATACGCAGATCTTGAATCAATCCCAAACACCCCTTGAATTGGAACGGGTTAAAAAAAAACAATACCAAACAGCCCTTGAAGCAGGGTTAATATAATGCATACATTTTGAAAGGAACGCGTGAAACTGGCAACGTTATATGAAACACTTACCACAATATCGCATATCGTTAATTGTCTGCCGCTAGGAACCGCTGCCGCTAGGCGCGGGTACTCGCCTATTTTATATATATATATATATATATATATATATATATATATATATATACACTAGTTGTCGAAGCCCGCCCGATGGGCGGGCATGACTTATAATTATCGTTGACATACGCCTCAGGCGGGCATGTCTTATAATTATTATAGTAATTTTTTGTAAAATAAAAGTATTTGTTGTAATAATAGTATGTATTAAGTTTAGGTATCGTGAACTTATAGGTAGTTGCTGAGTGCTTATCAGCTGAGGAAATGGCCGGGATTAGGCTACGGTGTGATCTAATGGGCACAAAGAAGCGAGGTAAGATAAACATTGAGTTGAAAGATGGTCTTGGGCGAGCATGACTTATAATTATCATTGACATATTTTAGTATACTTATACTAAGTTCATTTCAATGAATAGTATATTAATAAGAAAACTACGAATACGCATTCAATTAAAAAAAAAAAAAAGAGACGAAAAATATGAATACTAAAATACGACTAAATAAAAGAGCTATACGACTAAACAAACAATTCTTTATAACTTTGTGCCACACATTTCTATCTAGTATCAGGACCCATGAGATTCGATCTTTTAGAAAGTGAAGAAAATTAAAAAGGCTAAAAAGCCATTCACAATGTGACAAGTGTCCACCAACCACTCCCTCTTTTTTTCATATTAAATTTGGTTAGGGGGCATTTTGGTCATTTTAACCCCTTTTTTTATTCCACGCTAAAACATTAAACGTAAATAACTTTCAAACGATAAACTTTTATGAAAAACCGATTTCACCATAATTTTTAAAAATTTAATTCTCTTTAATTTGGTATGCATTATGATATATGAATCGCAACTTTTTTTTTTCAACTTTTTAAGTAGGTGTTGATTTTCTTGAAATTTTCGGCATTTTCAGCTCTAATTTTGCCTAGTTTGAAGGCCGAATTTTGCAAAACTTAAAACACGAAAGTTGTAGCTTTTTGGCCATTCTTTACCCATAAATTTGAATCACTCAAATCCGATATAATATGAGTGAGATATTGCACGTTAAAGATGAACAATAACTGATGAACAATAACTGATGAACCAAAATACTTTGAAAAACAACCGATGCTAACTGATGAACATAAACACTTTGATAAATAACCGACGCTAACTGATGAACCTAAACACATTGAAACACAACCGACGCTAACTGATGAACCAAAACACTTTGAAAAACAACCGACACTAACTGATGAACCAAAACACTTTGAAAAACAACCGACACTAACTGATGAACCTAAACACTTTGAAACACAACCGACGCTAACTGATGAACCAAAACACTTTGAAAAACAACCGACGCTAACTGATGAACCTAAACACTTTGAAACACAACCGACGCTAACTGAAGAACCTAAACACTTTGAAAAACAACCGACGCTAACTGATGAACCTATAACTGATGAACCAATAATAGCACAATAACTGATGAACCAAAAAAATAACACAACACAATAACTGATGAACCTATAACTGATGAACCAATAATTGATGAACCAATAATTGATGAACCAAAAAAATAACATAACACATGACAATAATTGATGAACCAAAAACATATAATAAGGGTCAATAATTGATGAACAAAAAACACATAACACCAGGATAATAATTGATGAACCAAAAAATAACAGCACAATAACTGATGAACCAAAAAAATAACACAACACAATAACTGATGAACCTATAACTGATGAACCAATAATTGATGAACCAATAATTGATAAACCAAAAAAATAACATAACACATGACAATAATTAATGAACCAAAAACACATAACAAGGGTCAATTAGGGCCGGCAATTTTGACACGAAACCTGTTAACACGACACGACACGACCTGTTCTTAACAGGTTCGTGTCTTGATCTTAACAGGTTTCGTGTCTTAACAGGTCAGACCTGTTAATATTCGTGTCTTAACAGGTCAGACACCTGTTAACCTGTTATGACCTGTTAAGAATATAATATATATATATAATTTTTAAGAAACCCTATCTGTTATTCCCTTATCCTATCCGCCTCCATCCATTCCGCCTCCCCTATCTCTTATTCTCTTATCCCTCTCAATCTCATCTCTCAACTCTCATCGTCAGTCACAATCACCCAAACCCAATCACCCCGATTGATTCAGTGATTCATCCCGATCCATGACTTCATCCACTTCGTGACTTCATCCTCTTCGTTTCTCTGGTAAATTGCTAACCTTGTCTGAACTCTGAATTAGTTTAATGTTTATATATAATTCGTGACTTCATCCACTTATATAATTGCTAACCTTGTCTGAAAATGATTCAAATTACATCATTTCGGAGTCTTTTTGTTGTTACTTATTTTACTGCTGGATTTTATATATAATTCGTGACTAGCTTATTTGATGGCTTAGTTATGTAATAATCTTTTTGGGGCTCAATGAAATAGATTAATCTCGACCAAAATCGTTACTGTGTTTTGATATATTGGATGAACAGTAATGAGGATGTTTGGTCTTCTATTACAATCCCGACTCACTTCAAACTCAGGTACATCAGTAGCATCCTGTATAGTTGTAAGTTAATGTTATCTTTGAATGCATTTTTGTTCCCTTCATTTGTGCATAGCAATTTTGGACATGGTGAAAAGCCACAGAGTCTGATTCTTTAAGTAATGACCTGGTTTCTATGATGCTTTTAGCTTTTGGGTTTTATTTCAGCTTATCTACGGAATGTGTATACTGCATGAAGTTAGATATATAGGTTGTTTTTGTTTGTATATTGTAAACAAAGAGATGAACTATAAACATCTGGTTGTGTTATAGTAGTGACTTATGAATTTAACTGATGATTTGAACAACTTGAAGATCATAAATATCCTCTGGGTGTGTATCTGATTTAGCAAGATACAAGGTCTTTTTGTTGTTATAGCTATGTTTATAAACATAAGAACATAGTGTTTGGCATGTGTCTGTCCTGAAGAAGTAGCATTTGCTGAAGAAGTAAAACCAAATATCTATTTTTTATTTTATTTTATTTTTATATATAAGCAATAGTTTGTACCCGTAAGGAGCAATTTAGTATTTGTATGATCTCAATAAATTAGTGAATCTTTACTAGATATAAATTATATGATTGTCTAAAATTTTTTTTACGTATTAATTCATTTGGCCTTGTAAATGTATATTGCTTAAGCTTATAGGCATTGTGAAAGCAATGAAAGGCCCGCCTGCTACATCTCAACTGTTGGAATATGTGAACTATAAATAAATCATAAACACATACTATCATCAAAAGCACGCAGCGGAATAGATCTACAAGAACATGTAATTAATTAAACATAAATAGATACGTACCTTAGTGATTCCTAGCAAGAATAGGGATTATATGTGGATCGAACTAATCTCCAAGATCACAAGCTAAAGTAAGCTTGTCACTCGTTCCTGTACAAACGTAATGATAGCGTTTCAATGAGAAAAGCTAGGTTCTTGATCACCAATAAACCAAACACTTTATTGCTATACTTGATTCGCCAAATCCTAGTGGATTTAAAAGAGGGTCGAACAAGTGTAAGCAAGAGGAAGAGAAGAAGAAGAAGTTTGGCTTAGTTAGGGTGTAAAACCCTAAAATCTAAAATGTGTAAAATTACCAAAATGCCCCTGCTAGTTTAAAAATTTATTAAAAGCTTATAATGTATCAAATAAATTCCAAACTTCTGGCAATGCACATGTTATAATCCCAAATAATTTTCACAACATCATTTGACATTTATACAAGTGGCAAAATGACTAAAATACCCCTAAGCTAACCGAATGGATAATAATTAGTGTTTTTAGAATTTAAAATGTATTAAAATGTGTAAAAGAGGAAAGGATCAATCAAATTAATTTGGCTAACCAATTTAGCCAAGATTTCTGGTCAACCCTCCCCTCCTATGACTCGGCATTCCCTATTAAACACCAATCCACATCTTGTTTCTCTAAAACCCTAATTGCCGAGTAGAAAGAAAAACACAAAGAAATTTCCATAGCCTCCATTCGATCCACTAAAATTACCAAAGCATTTTTCTGAGTTCAAACACAATTCAAGGAGTCCTAGAAAAATCGTGTTGAGTTCATTTGTTGCCCGATTCATTGGTGGTGGAATTATTTCTATCGCTAAACCATTTTTAAGGTATAATTCGTATAAATTCAACAAAGCTTTGTAAAATTCGATTCTTATTTTTCCTGAGGTTCTTATATCATATATGATCTGCGAAAAATGTGTACAAGGTGATTTGATCCCATTTGGAGTCGTGGTGAATTCTTCCCTTGTCGATTATCCATCCGAGAAGCAATAAATCGTGTGGCCTTATTCACTCGTTCTAAAAATCTTCTGGTATTTTTCCTAGCCTCTAATGATCGTATATATCCTAAGAAAAATAATAAAAATGATCCATGCATTGTATATAAATCGTATGGTAATTCATGTGTTATTAAACCCTAGAATCGAAATAAATCAAGATATCATGCATGCGATTTTTCCAGGCCTAGTGGATAATTTTCGTGGCCTCTATGATCATAGTACAACACCATAAAAATGCTCATTTGATTTATTGAGGCTTAAAACTATTTTTGGTGAATTATGTTGTAATCGGCTAAAAGGGAAAATAAGAACAAAAATACCTAGCGTGGAAACTAGGGTTCAAAAAGGATTAGATTTGATTAAAAGTGAATATAAATGATGTTGAAATTATTGCATAATGATGAGGTTCGATTAGGGTTTTATTTGGTTAAAAAATTGTATTTACCGATTTGTAATTAAATATAAAAGGGGGTGTTTTGTAAATATTAAAATTCATGGGTTATTTTTGTCATGTTCTATAGATCATGTAAGACTTGTAAAAATTATAAAAATGAAGGGTCTATATGTAAAATTCATGAGAAAATGAATTTAGTTATATTTATTAATTCGATTTGGAAATTTAATAAATACAAGGACTAAACATGTAATTTCTGAAAAGTTGAGGTCGAATTGTGTTATTAATGATATTTAGGGTCTAAGGTGAAAATTTGGATATTTATTGGGCTAATATGTAATTATTATTAATTAATGATTTAAATGTAAATTCTAAGGACTTAATATGTAACTTTACTAAATGGAGGGACCTAATGTGTAAATATGGATTAATTGAAGGTCTAATCGAATAATTCACTAAAATAAGTACTCATGATGTAAATTTGATAAACCAAGGGTTTAATGAGTAATTATACATGTTTGAAGGTTTAAAATGTAATTTTGGAAGTTCAGGGGTATAAAATGTAAATTGTGAAAACCTGAGGACCAAAGGTGTAAATATGATAAAGATACTTTATTTCCAGAAAATGTTGATCAAATTAAGCTATATACTAAATGTTTCTAAAAGAAGAAACCTTCTAATTATGGAAACTTTCTAAAAGTGGAAACTTACTAAAAAGGGAAAGTTACTTAAAATGGAAAGATGATTAATTAAGAATGATTTGTGATCCCCTTCTATTCCTCTAGGTGTGAAGAAGGAGAGATTCTGAGCTGTCTTCTTTTATTTGTGCTTTGTTTCTGTGTGTGCTACGTCATAAGGTACGGATACTCTACCCTTTTATGAAAGGGTGTCTTATCACCTATGCTTCGATGTTGAGTTATGAACCTTTGCTTTGACCCTTTTGCTATGAACCTTTTGATATGAACCTTTTCATATGACTTTGAGATTCACTTTTGACATGACCTTGAGATATGCTTGATATGACTTTGAGATGAACCCGTTGCATGACTTTGAGACCTGACTCTTAGTTTGATACCCGAGCCACCTGTTTGTTTCCTAGCCAGGAAGGTAACCTGGCCATGTCTGTGATGCACCACTGGCATGACTCCTGTGTGGGGGAGTGATTTCTCACGCCGTCCCCTTTTATATTATGATATGGCCATTATGATTCTGAGATTATGATTTTGAGATGACTTTGAGTGGGGGCATATGGATTGCAATCCTAGGCATGTATGTTTAGTGGATTTAACTATGACTTTGAGTATGACTTTGAGGTGACTGGTGCATGTGTGCTATACACGCCTTTCACATTTATGGGAGCTGATCACTCCACCCCTTTTGATACATGAGGACACCCCTCATATTATCTGGTTGCCTAAGAGGTATCCCATCTGATTGTGAGATCTTGACTTTGAGTATTATGATGTTGAGATATGACTTTGAGTATGGGCTCGTGGTGGATGACTATCCTATATATCTTCTATTTCTTCTTGCATTGATTATACCTTATGACATTCCCCTTTGCTTCATTATATTTCTGTTTCGTTATCTTTGCTTGTTATTATGTATCCGTTCACTGAGCTTTGTAAGCTCAGCCGCACGTTTTTCTTTTCCGTGTGCGGCAGGTATCTAGCTGGGAGATGGATTTATGCTTGGGATGAGAGTTAGTGGAACTTTTGCCTTAGATGATGTCCTACCCTAGTCTTACCATTTATTTCAGCTTTTTGGCATTGGATCTTTTTCGTTATGTATTTCCTTGGGATTATTGCTTCCTTTCATTTGGGACTTATGTATTGAATTCCAGTCGTGTTGACTTGGTTTATTTAATGATTATGTTTATTGGCTTCCGCTGTGAATATGTATGTATGCTTTGATTTGTCACCATAATGTGATGCTTCTACCCTTGCCGGGTTGGGGTGTTACAATTTATGGTATCAGAGCCCAGGTTGCGACCTGTCGTACATAAGCTTTGGCCTGTGAAACATGTGGACCATAGGATTTGACCCTTAAGTTTTAAGTTTTGACTAGTGAGGCTTTGGGTAGGCATAGGTTTCTGTTTCGTCTTCCATTTCGTGCTTATTTCCCTTATTGTTGTTGCTAATCCTTTTGTAATCGTTCAGATGGTGAACACTCGCTTTACTCAGTACTCTAATGGGGATGATGGCCCCAATTTTGAAGAGATGATAGCCGCTGCTGTGGCTGCTGCTATGCCTAAAGTGGTGGCTGAGGTCACTACTAACATCAAGAATGGGGCTAGCTCTTCTGGTGGTGGTGGTGGCGATGCTCAACCCACTGCTCCACCCGCTGCTCCTCCAGCTGGTATCCACGTGTGGATCGAGAGGTTTAATAAGCTAAAGCCTCTCACGTTCAGGTCCGCTGTTACTCCCCATGAGGCGGAGGATTGGATTACGCACGTCGAGAAGTTGTTTCGTGTTCTGGGATGTGATGACGAGTTTAAAACTCGTTTGGCCACGTTCAAACTAGAGGGTGATGCTCAGAATTGGTGGACTGCTCTTGTTCAGGCAAAAGGGGATGATTTTGCTGAGACTTGTTCGTGGGCAGATTTTATTGAGGCGTTTTATAAGCAGTACATTCCTATGGCAGAGCAGCTGAGGTATGAGAGGGAATACGGGTCTATTCGTCAGGGTGACCATGAGTCTTCAGGAGATTTCATGCAGCGTTTCTTACGTCTGGCTAGTTTCGTGGGGCCAGAGGTTACTGGGGATTCTGTTCGGCAGGCTCGTCACTTCAAGTGGGCTCTTAAGAAATGGGTGTTAGACCGGATCGTTAACACTCCATTTGATGATGTGGCTAGTGTTCAGGATGCCGCGCGTAACATCGAGTTGTTACATGCGGATAGGGTGACTAATAAGCGTGACAGGGATGGTAACCGGGTAGATTTTCGGGGTCGACAGGACCAAAGGCAGGATTCTCGGGGCCATGATCGTCAGGACCAAAGGCAGGATTTTCGGGGTCGCCAGGACTATGGGCATGATCAGCGGGGTCGCCAGGACCGAGGTGGCGATTATAGGCGACAGGATTCTAGGAACCAGGGTCGTCAGGATTATGGTCGGTATGGTGGTGACCGTCAGGGTCAGGGTGGTAATAATAGGCGCAGGGATTCTCAGCAGTATCAGCAGTCGGGATCGTCAGGTCAGAAGAAGGCTGATGAGATTCTACCTCCTCCTCCTACATGTGCTTCATGTGGGAAGTCTCATCCAGGTCCGTGTTACAAAGCTTCTGGTGCTTGTTTCTGGTGTGGATCTAATCAGCACAAAGTCAAGGACTGCCCTAGGAAGAATGCTGGTGAACCAAAAGTTGATTCTAGGACAGCTCCTACTTCGGGACGGGTTTATTCTTTGACGCGTGATCAGGCGGCTAGCACCTCAGGTACTATTACGGGTTTTCTACATATTGGAGATCGTACTGTTTTTGTTTTATTTGACACCGGTGCTACACATTCTATCATATCCACTTCACTTGCAAATAAAATAAACATTAAACCCACAAAATTAATGAATCGTATATCTATTGCTACCCCGATGAAAACTCATGTGATTATTGATGTTGAGTATGTTAAGTGCCCTCTCCGTTTCGATGATCGTGTTCGTTCTGCGAACCTTCTTCCCATTGACATGGTTGATTTTGATGTTATTCTGGGCATGGACTGGTTAGCTGCCCATAAGGCGACTATTGATTGTTATGCTCGTAAGGTGATCTTTGGAGATCTTCACCATCCTGATTATGTTTATTCTGGTTCCCAACCTCTGAAATCTGTAAAGATTATTTCGGCTATGAAAGCCCGGACTTTGATTTCGCATGGCTGTCTTGGTTTTCTTGCTTCTATTAAAGATACCTCTGTTGATGTTCCTAACATTGATAGTATTCGTACGGTGCGCGATTTCGCCGATGTATTTCCGGATGAACTTCCTGGCATTCCTCCTGTCAGGGAAGTCGAATTTAGCATTGATCTGGTTCCGGGTGCTGAACCCATATCTAAAGCTCCTTACCGCATGGCACCGATTGAATTAAAGGAATTAAAGGAGCAATTGCAAGAACTGTTGGAAAACGGTTTTATTCGTCCGAGCGTATCTCCTTGGGGTGCTCCCGTGTTGTTTGTTAAGAAGAAAGACGGGAGCATGCGTCTTTGTATCGATTATCGAGAGCTTAACCGCATTACAATTCGTAACCGCTATCCTCTTCCTCGCATTGATGATCTGTTCGACCAGTTGCAAGGAGCGAGGCATTTCTCTAAAATTGATCTGAGGTCTGGATATCACCAGCTTAGGGTGAGGGAGCAGGATGTTCCCAAAACGGCCTTTCGCACTCGGTATGGTCACTATGAATTCTTGGTTATGCCTTTTGGTCTGACCAATGCTCCTGCTGTGTTTATGGACCTAATGAACCGGGTATTCCATGAATTTCTCGATAAATTCGTCATTGTCTTCATAGATGATATCCTTGTGTACTCTAAAACCGAGGCGGAGCACGAGCAACATCTTAGTGTGGTTCTGGAGATTCTTCGACAGCAGAAATTGTATGCAAAGTTTTCGAAGTGCGAGTTTTGGTTGGATCGAGTGGCTTTCTTGGGTCACATTGTTTCTGCAGACGGCATCACGATGGATCCGGCAAAGGTTGAGGCTATCACAAAATGGCCAAGACCTACAAATGTGACGGAAGTGAGGAGTTTTCTGGGTCTCGCTGGGTATTATAGGAGATTTGTTGAGGGCTTTTCGCGTCTTGCATTGCCTTTAACACAGTTGATGAGGAAAGGGGAGAAGTTTATTTGGACTGATGAGCGAGAGAGTAGTTTTGAGGAGTTGAAGAAGCGGTTAGTGTCGGCACCTATCTTAACTCTTCCATCGGGTTCCGGCGGTTTTCAGATTTATAGCGATGCATCGAAGAAAGGTTTAGGATGTGTTTTGATGCAGCATGGTAAAGTTATCGCCTATGCTTCGAGGCAGCTGAAGCCTTATGAGGTGAACTATCCGACGCATGATCTAGAGTTAGCAGCTGTGGTTTTCGCGCTAAAGATTTGGCGTCATTATTTGTATGGAGAGACTTGCGACATCTTCACCGATCATAAGAGTCTTAAATACATCTTCACTCAGAAAGAGTTGAATATGAGACAGAGGCGTTGGTTGGAGCTTCTGAAGGATTATGATGCTAATATTCAGTATCATCCTGGTAAGGCGAATGTGGTTGCTGATGCTCTGAGTAGGAAATCCGGTATGATCGCGAGTTTGGAGTTTGAGCCTCGTATTCTGCATGATTTAGAGCTTCTAGATGTGGAGTTTTGTGTTCGTGGTCATGGTGGTTATTGGGCTAGCCTTACGGTGGAGTCCAATCTTTTCTTGCGAATTAAGGAAGCTCAGAAAGAGGATGGTGAGTTGTGGGCTATAGTTCAAAATGTTGAGGACGGCAAGCAATCAGAGTTTAGAGTTGATGATTCCGGTGTAGTGTGGTTTGAGGATCGTCTCTGTGTCCCCAACGATCCTGAGCTTAAGGAGGCTGTTCTATCAGAGGCTCATAGTTCCCCTTTCACCATACATCCTGGTTCTACCAAGATGTACCGGGACCTTAAGCAGCACTTCTGGTGGGGCGGTATGAAACAGGATGTGGCTTCGTTTGGGTCTAAGTGTTTGACTTGCCAGCAGGTCAAGATTGAACACCAGAGAGCTAGTGGGTTGCTTCAGCCGTTGGAGATTCCGAAGTGGAAATGGGAGGAAATTTCCATGGATTTTGTGACTGGTTTACCTCTTACTCGTAGGAAGCATGATGCGATTTGGGTGTTCGTCGATCGACTAACCAAGTCTGCTCACTTCCTCCCTATTCGTGTGGACTACAGTGTTAGTAAATTGGCGGACATATTTCAGCAGGAAATCGTTAGGCTTCATGGTATGCCTACGGCCATTATATCAGATAGGGATCCTCGGTTTACGTCACGCTTCTGGAAGGGATTGCATAAGGCATGGGATACGCGCCTTAAGTTCAGTACAGCTTTTCACCCTCAGACGGATGGTCAGTCGGAGAGGACCATTCAAACTTTAGAGGACATGTTGAGGGCATGTGCCTTAGAGTGGACTGGTAGCTGGGACGATTATTTGTGTTTGGTAGAGTTCGCATATAATAACAGTTGGCACGCGAGTATTCGTATGGCTCCCTTCGAGATGTTATATGGTCGGAAATGTAGGGCTCCGGTTTGTTGGAACGAGGTAGGTGAACGCGTTATTGAGGGACCGGAGTTAGTCCAGATCGCTACTGAGAAAGTGGATGTTGCTAGGGAGAAGTTAAAGGAAGCTAGGGCTCGTCAAAAGAGTTACGCTGACAAGCATAGGCGTGACTTGGAATTTCGCGTTGGTGATCGGGTATTTCTTAAGGTTTCGCCGTTTCGAGGAGTTAAACGTTTTGGAATTAAGGGCAAGCTCAGTCCTCGATTCATCGGACCGTTTGAGATTTTGGATCGCATCGGAGAAGTTTCGTATCGTTTGGCTCTTCCTCCGCAGTTATCACATGTTCACGACGTCTTTCATGTATCTCTCCTGAGGGGATACAATTATCATCCTCTGCATGTGGTGTCTTATCCTTTTGATCAGATCCAGCCAGATATGTCTCTTCCGGAGGAGCCGGAAGCTGTCCTTGATCGCCAAGAGCGAGTTATGAGACGTAAAGTCATTCCTTTCGTTAAGATTCTTTGGCGGAACCACCCAGAGCGGGAAGCTACCTGGGAGACCGAGGAGTCTATTCGAGCTAGTTATCCTCATTTTGTTTTCTGATTCTGGTATGTCTCTATTTTGTTTCCGATTCGTTTTCATTCTGATTCTTTGCAAATTTCGGGGACGAAATTTTTCTTTTAGAGGGGAAGAAGTTGTAAAACCCTAAAATCTAAAATGTGTAAAATTACCAAAATGCCCCTGCTAGTTTAAAATTTTATTAAAAGCTTATAATGTATCAAATAAATTCCAAACTTCTGGCAATGCACATGTTATAATCCCAAATAATTTTCACAACATCATTTGACATTTATACAAGTGGCAAAATGACTAAAATACCCCTAAGCTAACCGAATGGATAAATAATTAGTGTTTTTAGAATTTAAAATGTATTAAAATGTGTAAAAGAGGAAAGGATCAATCAAATTAATTTGGCTAACCAATTTAGCCGAGATTTCTGGTCAACCCTCCCCTCCTATGACTCGGCATTCCCTATTAAACACCAATCCACATCTTGTTTCTCTAAAACCCTAATTGCCGAGTAGAAAGAAAAACACAAAGAAATTTCCATAGCCTCCATTCGATCCACTAAAATTACCAAAGCATTTTTCTGAGTTCAAACACAATTCAAGGAGTCCTAGAAAAATCGTGTTGAGTTCATTTGTTGCCCGATTCATTGGTGGTGGAATTATTTCTATCGCTAAACCATTTTTAAGGTATAATTCGTATAAATTCAACAAAGCTTTGTAAAATTCGATTCTTATTTTTCCTGAGGTTCTTATATCATATGTGATCTGCGAAAAATGTGTACAAGGTGATTTGATCCCATTTGGAGTCGTGGTGAATTCTTCCCTTGTCGATTATCCATCCGAGAAGCAATAAATCGTGTGGCCTTATTCACTCGTTCTAAAAATCTTCTGGTATTTTTCCTAGCCTCTAATGATCGTATATATCCTAAGAAAAATAATAAAAATGATCCATGCATTGTATATAAATCGTATGGTAATTCATGTGTTATTAAACCCTAGAATCGAAATAAATCAAGATATCATGCATGCGATTTTTCCAGGCCTAGTGGATAATTTTCGTGGCCTCTATGATCATAGTACAACACCATAAAAATGCTCATTTGATTTATTGAGGCTTAAAACTATTTTTGGTGAATTATGTTGTAATCGGCTAAAAGGGAAAATAAGAACAAAAATACCTAGCGTGGAAACTAGGGTTCAAAAAGGATTAGATTTGATTAAAAGTGAATATAAATGATGTTGAAATTATTGCATAATGATGAGGTTCGATTAGGGTTTTATTTGGTTAAAAAATTGTATTTACCGATTTGTAATTAAATATAAAAGGGGGTGTTTTGTAAATATTAAAATTCATGGGTTATTTTTGTCATGTTCTATAGATCATGTAAGACTTGTAAAAATTATAAAAATGAAGGGTCTATATGTAAAATTCATGAGAAAATGAATTTAGTTATATTTATTAATTCGATTTGGAAATTTAATAAATACAAGGACTAAACATGTAATTTCTGAAAAGTTGAGGTCGAATTGTGTTATTAATGATATTTAGGGTCTAAGGTGAAAATTTGGATATTTATTGGGCTAATATGTAATTATTATTAATTAATGATTTAAATGTAAATTCTAAGGACTTAATATGTAACTTTACTAAATGGAGGGACCTAATGTGTAAATATGGATTAATTGAAGGTCTAATCGAATAATTCACTAAAATAAGTACTCATGATGTAAATTTGATAAACCAAGGGTTTAATGAGTAATTATACATGTTTGAAGGTTTAAAATGTAATTTTGGAAGTTCAGGGGTATAAAATGTAAATTGTGAAAACCTGAGGACCAAAGGTGTAAATATGATAAAGATACTTTATTTCCAGAAAATGTTGATCAAATTAAGCTATATACTAAATGTTTCTAAAAGAAGAAACCTTCTAATTATGGAAACTTTCTAAAAGTGGAAACTTACTAAAAAGGGAAAGTTACTTAAAATGGAAAGATGATTAATTAAGAATGATTTGTGATCCCCTTCTATTCCTCTAGGTGTGAAGAAGGAGAGATTCTGAGCTGTCTTCTTTTATTTGTGCTTTGTTTCTGTGTGTGCTACGTCATAAGGTACGGATACTCTACCCTTTTATGAAAGGGTGTCTTATCACCTATGCTTCGATGTTGAGTTATGAACCTTTGCTTTGACCCTTTTGCTATGAACCTTTTGATATGAACCTTTTCATATGACTTTGAGATTCACTTTTGACATGACCTTGAGATATGCTTGATATGACTTTGAGATGAACCCGTTGCATGACTTTGAGACCTGACTCTTAGTTTGATACCCGAGCCACCTGTTTGTTTCCTAGCCAGGAAGGTAACCTGGCCATGTCTGTGATGCACCACTGGCATGACTCCTGTGTGGGGGAGTGATTTCTCACGCCGTCCCCTTTTATATTATGATATGGCCATTATGATTCTGAGATTATGATTTTGAGATGACTTTGAGTGGGGGCGTATGGATTGCAATCCTAGGCATGTATGTTTAGTGGATTTAACTATGACTTTGAGTATGACTTTGAGGTGACTGGTGCATGTGTGCTATACACGCCTTTCACATTTATGGGAGCTGATCACTCCACCCCTTTTGATACATGAGGACACCCCTCATATTATCTGGTTGCCTAAGAGGTATCCCCTCTGATTGTGAGATCTTGACTTTGAGTATTATGATGTTGAGATATGACTTTGAGTATGGGCTCGTGGTGGATGACTATCCTATATATCTTCTATTTCTTCTTGCATTGATTATACCTTATGACATTCCCCTTTGCTTCATTATATTTCTGTTTCGTTATCTTTGCTTGTTATTATGTATCCGTTCACTGAGCTTTGTAAGCTCAGCCGCACGTTTTTCTTTTCCGTGTGCGGCAGGTATCTAGCTGGGAGATGGATTTATGCTTGGGATGAGAGTTAGTGGAACTTTTGCCTTAGATGATGTCCTACCCTAGTCTTACCATTTATTTCAGCTTTTTGGCATTGGATCTTTTTCGTTATGTATTTCCTTGGGATTATTGCTTCCTTTCATTTGGGACTTATGTATTGAATTCCAGTCGTGTTGACTTGGTTTATTTAATGATTATGTTTATTGGCTTCCGCTGTGAATATGTATGTATGCTTTGATTTGTCACCATAATGTGATGCTTCTACCCTTGCCGGGTTGGGGTGTTACATAGGGTTTCAAGATTAGAGAAAAACTAAAACACAATGAATTGTATTTATAGTGTTTCTTTTCTTTGTGCCCAAGCAAACCAAAACCGACTTTTCCCCTCCTAATGGATGGGTCGGCCGATCCTAGTATCCCTCAAGGGATTCTAGATCCTTCTTTCCTATTATTCACAATTAGTCCTTTAACGGTCGTTAGTTAAAACCCCGTTAAGTACTAACCGTCGTTAAGTGTTTTTATTGGTGAAATGAATAAATAAATACATAAAATATATATATAATTCATCATTGAAACTCTCACGTTATTGTGTGCAATCCCGAGCCTCGGGTTCGAAACCGGACATACGTATATTAATATTTATACATAAAACCTAACAGCTCCCACTTGGATAAACATTAATATAGTAATGACATGGGTCAGTCTAGCTTAACCTTCCCAATGCCCCCAGCTCGATCCGAGTTGTGGTTCTCCTGGAAAAAACCACGTGTGATGAAATTTAATCATCATACTTATCCTTTTGTTGCTAATACCGCGTTAATTTGGATATGGATTTTGGTCATTCCATAATTAACATTAGTTTCTCGTTTATACATAATTGAACAAGATTACCAAAACATCTAAACGTCTTCCAGATAGACTTTGGGCGTGGCCACGCAAACATCTTGTCAATCCTACGAGTGGCCAAGCAGTATTAAACTTCAACACAAAGTTGAAGGAACAAATCCTTTATTGACTGCGAGCATAACCCTCGAACTTCGCATCATTTCCAAAAATAGCCCTTATAACTACCTTTTACGGTTAGCGTTAGACCACCTTACAGAAAATAAGCTACATCCTCGGCAATTATCTGTCATCTCAAGTCTGAGGATAAATATTCATGATATACTTGATGACGACGATCCATAAAGTATAATCATGTGGTTGGGATAAGTCCTATATTCAATTTATCTAATATTGAATATCATGTGACATTGGTGTCTCAACCTACAGTCCATTCTACCAATCCTCACATTTGCCTTAGTTCAATAATATTCCCATATTATTAATTGACAACGGACTATTTAGAACAACATTAGTTATTCATGGATTTAAACATGCAAATATAGAACACAAATATTAATAATGAGAATAAACGTTATCCGCACTTTATTCCATTAAAATAATAATTGTTTACACGTCCCTTATCCAAATACTAACTAGATCAATGCATGACAATTTTCATTAATGAATTATGCCACAAGTCATGTTCCACCATACTTGTTGACAAGGCATAAATCAACTAATGTTGATCTATCAGAATTTTGAGAATACTTATTTCATATAATGAAATTCTTGTATGTGTGCATTCATCTATCTAGATATTGCCACATACTTCATAAAATGCGTGACATCCTCATGCACGAATTTATGA
This sequence comes from Artemisia tridentata subsp. tridentata, assembly GCA_021014915.2. Lineage (NCBI taxonomy): Eukaryota > Viridiplantae > Streptophyta > Magnoliopsida > Asterales > Asteraceae > Artemisia > Artemisia tridentata. The sequence continues at coordinate 3,841,187 of CP139501.1, forward strand.
TAATTAAACTACCAAACCTTGTAGGTAAAGTATTCTGATTCTTTATGTATAATGCAACTATGCTCATGTTGAGCATAACTAGTATACATGGTCTCCTAATAAGGATGAGCTCCCACCATGAATAGTATTGAGTGTCATCTCAATCTTACTAGCATCATTGTATCAAACAACAATATGCTCGTTTAAAAGTTCCGTAAACTTTTACATTTATCGTGTAATGTTTGATATCTTCAAATCCTTCAAGATTTGACCATAATATCAATCAAGCAATAATTTGCCATATGGTTCACATTTAGAATTTTTTGAGCAAGTCCAGGCTGAGGATGTAAATTCTAAACCATATCCATTACACTTAGCTATCTAATAGTTTCAATTAGATACTAATGTTGTCAATCATCTTGCATTCAAGCATGACACAACAAGCAACATGATGTACATGAAAAATCCTTGTTTCAAACTTAGATTTGTTCATGTCATATCTTTCCAAATATATGTTTCTATCTAGTTCTTCTAATAGAATATCATGTTCTTTTAGAATCAATTATTTACCGCTTATGTTTATGATCAAATAAACATATACTTCAAGGTTTTATTTTCTATATGAAGTTTCATTCCAAACTAAGACTTAACATTTAATGTTAACGTCAATGGAATGTTACTTCCCATATGTTATTTAACATATATGAAATAAGAAAATAAGTACATTACTCCCACTAGCTTTCAGGAATATTAAAAAATATCTTATTTTTATTATAAATCAAAACTAGATTTAATAACTAAAATAAGTATATCTTCTAGATGCATGCATTAATCCATTTTCAAATGATTTGCATTTTGTACACTACTAAAGATTATTTCGAATTCAAACACTCCTTTCAATTACTTTTCGTCCTCGCACAAGTAATTTACCAAGAAAGAGTTTTTGATATTCCATTATTAACTTCATATAAATGAAACTAATAATGACAATCATAATCTTTATATATTTAATGTGTTTAGAAAGAATTTCAATCCCATTTAATTGCTTAATTGTGATTGATAATCTTTTCACATATTAAATATGTATACAAATTTGTCCATTATGATTTCTACACAAAATTTAAATCTCTAGGATTTTCATTTCCATTGTAGTAATTCATTTTCATTCTATAGTATTACTATAGAGTTTAAGATCAACTACGTTTCCAAACTAGTTATCTTTTTGGACTGCATCTAATTATTCATAGTATGAGTAATTTGCCAAATAACATTTGCAATTTATTAACAGGCATATCACGATCCTGTAACTCATAACCCTCAACATATTCTACAAATATTTGAGATATCCTTGCGGATCTATGAATAAGAATTCCATATCTTGAGATTTAACACTAACATGTTAAATCCTCATTATGATTTTGCTAGCGTATTTAGAAGATCACGTATCTTGTAATTTTATCTTATGAAGATAAAACTCCCACTCGCCTTTTGCAATTTATAGATTACCTATAAATGCTTAGCAAATAGAGCAACACAAAACTTGTTCTCTTTTGGGACTTTGCAGATACAAATTGACAGTTCCCAACCTTAATTTGTTAATAACCTACCCAACAAGTAGTTTAACAAATTATGAACTTCAATTTTAAGACTTAATGTGATTCATCACATTCCATAATAAATAGTTGTCTTATTAATCTTCTAGGTTGGAGTCTTATTGAGTATTTTCAATCCATACTCAATTTTCTAACCTTGCTATCTTGAGGAAGAATAGAAGATATAGTTATCTCAAATCAAACAATGTATCAAGAGTTTGATTCTCCTAATTGAACATACCATAAACTTATGTATTTCATCAGGATTGATATTCTAAGTCAATCTTACAATATGTGAGATAAATATATTTGTTTTGGCTTACCTATTTACCAACTAAATCACTTTAATGGTATAATAGATTTTCCAAGCCAATTGCATACTTTATAACATAAGTGCCTTTTAGCCCAAGCCACTTAATTTCTATGTCTCACCAAAAAGACATAAACTGTTATAATCCCAATGTACGTTATAAGTCATTAATCAACTCCATGACTTCTCGTATATGTCTTAATTAAAAAACATAACAATATAACGTCTTACTTTGTTATAAGTCTTATAGCAATAAAAGACTTCATGTTTATATCTACAATATATACATGTATAACTAAAGTAATTATGAAACCCACAACTTGGTTTCAATAGTTATTTCAAGTTAATTTATTTACTTCATATATTTATGTCATTCCAAGAATACATAAACATTCAAATTATGAAGTAGTATAAGATTACTTCATTTATTTATGTCATTACAAGAATACATAAATATTTACATTTGAAGTAGTCTTATTTACCATATTGACACTTGTTCTAATAATTATCTAATTTTTTTTTAGAAACTTGTAAATTAACATAGTTTCATTATTTTAGCCGAGGCTGCAGATGATGAAAGTATGTAATTTACCTTGTCATTAATATCTAGTAATGAAAGTAGATATTAACTTCAAGTGTTCCATAAATTAGAATGTGTATAAAACACATTAGAACATTGATCTCTTACCTTACAGTCAAGAGAACCCTTTAAATCATATTCCTTTATGTTGTTGCTTGCACACAATACAGATTTCTCCCACTTGTGCATGGAACAACATTACGTATCAGATAAACAACACGTCAGTAGTTTGCTTATGTAATTAATATGATTGTGTCATAGGTATAAGTAGATATAGAATCACCTCGTCTAGTAAGGAAACGTACACGACTATCTTTAATACCACAAGTGTCTATAATTGGAAAGTATCATCTCAAGAAATTCTAGAGATAATCTGAGTTACTGTCAGGATATTTGGATACCAAGACTTGTAGCTCCCACTGAATTTAAGATCACTACTTGAACTCATTATTCAGTAATTACAACACAATGCTCCAACTGGCTTTGACAACATTGTAAGTGTTGCATCACCAGTAAAAGCAAATAGCGTGCTGTTTACTTTCCTACACCCTTGATGAATTCCTTACGTAACACTACTAAGGTACTCAAGGAATGTATTCTACTTTGTAAATGATGGAATATCCATCATTGCAATTAACTTGAAAGAATTGGGTATGCAATTTCTTCCTTAGTTAGGTCTATCATCCCCATCATGGTATGTAGCACCTTTAAATGGTTAAAGCATAATAACTAGATTAAATATTCTAGTTTGCCTTTCACCAATTATGCGGTAATTAGTCTAGCTTCTAATTTAATAACTCATAACTTGCAATTTCTTTAAGAAATTCACCATGAGTTATTTCTTAGAATTTAGACCATTCTAATTATCCTATTATACCTTTCTCACTCATGAAAAGGAATAGGATTAAGTCTCACTCTTCACACGGAAAGTGGACTCGGTTTATTCTTTTCAGCAAAAATTGTCTCCATCCAAAACCCCTACGGGTGTAGAGCAATTTACTACTAAAAGAATATATTTTGTTTACGGTTTTAACGTTGCATTAAATACATTAAAAGAATTTTCAAAATTCAATTTAATATTTTCGATAATAACTTTTCAAGAAAATTAAACACCCACGGTAAATAAAATTTCACCATTTAATTTTCATTGAAAATTAGGATCCAAATTGACGTCGTTTCATCACATCAGCTGAGGCTGCTAGCAATGAAAGTACTCAATAAGGTAGAGCTACACTCAATTGCCAATATCCAATTGCAATTCCTTGAATCATGGGACTTACATTATATTGCCAACATCAGTTGCAAAATGTAAACATGTTTCATCCCCAAATCTTTATGCCTTAACGCCGTCCCAACACATCAGCTGAGGCTGCTAGTGATGAAAGTGCTCAATTAAGTTAACCAATTTAGAAACGTGTAAATTGACGTCGTTTCATCACATTCAACTGAGGCTGCTAGTAATGAAAGTGCTCAATTTACCCCTTTCGACTAGTTCTTTGAATCATTACATCAACTGAGGCTGCTAGCAATGATAGAATGTCGTCTTAGGTGTTTCCGTATTAATTGGTTGGCATGTCACTTAAATTTTAAGGGTATAATTTTTTTTTTGATGTATGTTATCAAAAAATATGTACAAAGATGTCATGCATTCATCTCTGTATCATATGTGCTTTCAAAAACAAAACCGTTTACTCATTCGTAGCTCAAATCATCAAATCTTTTAATTGAGGCGTTGAACAAATTACAACAATGCCTTAAGATGCTTCGTATTTATCGTGGTGTACTTGGTAAGTCTAAAATTGACGCACAGGCGGGCGTAGGGACGACAGCCGCCGAAGCTGGTTAAAACCGTGCCCCTCTAAGGTCACAATTTAATGCGAACCAACTAGAACCCACTTTTTAGTTTGCCAATTTTAGGTCCGCCGCTTCGACCACTTAGTACAGTCGCAATCAATCAACTAAAAAAATATGATTTTCTTGCTAAAACAATTAATGAAGTAAATTTATTATTGCTAGTCTCGTCTGGGAGCAAATTACCGTGCGAAGCGAACCACTATCGGCACATAAGACTTGGCAATAATTAAAATTACTACAAAGGTTTCATAGTTATTAGTCTTATTTATTTTTATTTTGAAAATTACCCTCTTTTGTCGTTACAATCCATCATAATTATCAAACACAAAAGATCAAGTAATTACAAAAAATAAATAAACACGTAATAACAAATATATGATCATCCACGATATCATATAGCCACATGCAAACCTTTTTCAATAAATCCTATTAATAATTCTATGTGTAATTTATATGTATGTAATTAACAAAACTCCCATTGGTTTTCGAGCTCATTGTACCCAATGGACCACAGTCGCCAAAAAATTTGGCCGCGTAAGTTTTAGTTAATTAGATACCACATTGCACATATGTTGATCCCAGTTGAGCTTCACGATCTTATTAATTACTTTAGATAAATCTAAGGTAATCGGTATAGAAACTGATCTTGAGTTGTATATCAAATATTATGCGGAAACTAATACTTGATCTTAAGAAGAATAAACACAAACGAATTCTCAAACAACACTTCAATATATTAATACGATTGCTCTGAATAGCAATAGGGTTACAAGAAACCTTGAAGTGTAAAACAATACGTATGCCAAGATAATCGATGTCTAATCCTAACCCTAGAACCTCCTTTTATAGCGTAAGGAGTCCTAGTCGGTTTACAAGACTTCCTATACAAGAAAAATATTCATACGTATCTTTTCTATACTTATCTTAACATACTTTACATAATTAATAAGCAGCAGAGTAATCCTTCTAGCAGCAGAGTCTTCGTGAGCTAGCAGCAGAGTTACAATATGCCTATTATACCAAACAGCAGAGTTATCAAAACAGCAGAGTTAATACACTAATCAGCAGAGTCACATAACTATCCAGCAGAGTTATGTTTCTCGAATCAGCAGCATTTTAGACCCAACAATCCTCCCCTAAACTTGATATTTTTCTTCAAAAATCATCAAGTTTCCTTAAATCCAGATAATCACCAAGAGGATGCTTTCAAACACACACTTTACTGTTTTGATGTCTTTGCTTCAAGAATCTTCTCATATTTTGTTACCAATTGATAAGCCTGAGCATCTGAAAAGAAACTATTCTGCAATGTCAACATTCCAGGCATTAACATCTGAGTAATCACTGCTGTATTGTTATTCAAAGGGTAATCCTTCTCCACAAGCATGTAGACCTTAACACCCTTACAAACCAATTCATGTACTCCACAAGATTGATACAAATACCACCTATCAACTCTGGAGTTCAACAAATCTCTCCATTCAATATCTCTTTCATCAGGCTCAAACATGTTCTTTAAAAAGTAATAATGAATTCTTTCATACATCACCTCTGGTCTAGAATCACCATACTTTTCTTTATATAACCTCCACATCTGCATCACATCATCTCTATCCATAAAATGTAGCATCTGAGAAAATCTAACAAATCCATAATACAAATTATTAGATCTCTTAAACTCCCAGTAAGCTTCACTTCCATCCTTGACTGTATGTGTATAAGAGATGATTGAATATTTTGTATTTAAAGGAACTGCATTTACAATCTCTGGTTCCTCTTGTGGTACATGAACTGTGATATCCAATGTTCTTTTCATATCCTCAGCAGTCACTTCCTCAAAATGATGCTCATTACTTTCTTCTTTTTCAGAATCACTCTTTACCAATGACTCAGTCTTCCTCTTCTTTCTAGCCATTTGCTTTATTCTCTTACCTGTCCTCTTATAACCAATAACCTTCTTAACTTCTTCCCTTTCAACCTCAGATACAATAGGCTTTGAAACACTTCCACTCCCAGATGCTTTCACATTTTCAGATCCCATAACCTCTGGCTTTCTTTTCTTTTCAGAAACTTTTCTTGGATTTAGCTTAGCATAAGTTTCATAAAACTCCTTTTCAATTAAGTGATCTGACTTTCCCTTGAAATCCTTCATCTGATAGCCTCTTGCATTCTTCAAATAGTACTTCATGTCTTTAACCAATGCTTTCCTTGAAGATGATTTTCCTTTGTAACCATGTTTCTGTGCTTCTTTAATCCTCATAATCAACTCTTCCCACTTAGCCAATCCATTCTTTCTGAGAATAAACTCAACAAGCTCTTTTGTCTTTTCAGTTCCATCCAACTGCTCATCATTTGATATCAACCTTGCTTCACCTCTTACAATCATATCAGAATCAATGAAATACTGCAATTGTTCATCTAATTCTTCTTGATTAACTTCTTTAAATGAAGAGCTTTCCATAAGATCAAACTGATTTCTTTCTTCATCAGCTGCAACCCTTCTTGCATATTCTTCATCCTTAGCAATTTGAGCTTGTTCATCAGCCAACTTTTTCTTTCTTTCAAGTTCTTCAGCAGATTCAGCAGCAGGTTGTTGTTGTGATTGTGTGAATGTTTTAGTTTCTTTGTTCATGTTCAGCAGCACTTGAGCTAAGGTCATCTGATCATCATCTGAATCAGCAGAGTCTTTTACTCCAGCACTCTTCTCAGTATCATCAGCAGAAACTTTTAACCCATCAGCAGAGTGTCCTGCATCAGCAAAGTCACCCTTTTTATCAACATTTTCAACAAAATCCTTTTCAACCTCCCCTGAACCTGTCACATCCTCTTGATCCTTATCATTTACCACAACCTCTTGTTCATTCCTCCCCTGTTTGGAAGCATCCTCTTCCAAACTTGGTTTGGACCTCTTCTTTAGCCTCCCCTCAAGGTGTGTAACCCTTAGCTTAAGTCTTCTAATTTCAGCACCTTGAGTAGCTCTGACTGTCTTTAACTCCTTTCTTAGATCAAGCACCTCCTTTGACAATTTTGTACAATTTTCCGTAAATTCTTTCAATTGTTTCATGATATCCTCACAACTTCGGTCTGTGTAACCTGACCCGAGAGGTTGATCATTGGAATTGGCATTATGTACTGGTGTTTTAACCGTCAAATCCTCAGTGTCATGTTCAATACTAGCATCAACACTTCGACCTGTGTAACCTGGTCCGAGAGGTGTATCATTTGCAATGTCAATATGTACATTAGTGTCCATCAATTCAATAGTTTCAGTTCTGTCCTCATCACTTCGAGATGTGTTACCTTCTCCGAGAGGTGAATCTTGGGACACAAACTCAGTCTCATCCCTAGGATGAACATCTAAGCCCCCCATAGAAGCCATTTGGCTAGGGTTACCACCAGTTGTGTCAGGTTCCTGAGAACCTTCTACAAATGATGTTGCCATGGTTGAGGTCTTAATTATGTTAGCACTGTCCTGTTCAACTACTAAGTTGGAAACAGTAGTGCCAGCCTCTTCCATCATGGTACCTCCACCACCTGTACCAGCCTCATCTGCTACCATACTGACATTGGCCTGAGGGTGCACAATGTCCTCTTGTGAATTCCTAGGTGATTGAGTAGGTTGTGATTCAGTGGAAGATGATTCATTTAAATTTGTAGATGAGGATGTGTGATGGGAAGCTGTTGGTGTTCCAGCCTCTTCATCCTCATTTACTTCAGCCACTACATTCAAGATATGCTCAGTTAAGGGAGTAATAACACCAGAAAATCCTTTCCCATTCTTCTTTAAAAATGCAAACATCTTGATGGCCATTCTACTACAGGGCTCAATTTGTGAATGCCTCAATGGTTCCCTTAGTTGTCTGTTTATTATAAGTTGTAGAAACCTTGGGTACAAGTAAAACTTCTTCTTGATAAACTTCTTCATCCCTTCAAATATCATAGCAGAAAAATCAAAGGGCTGCCCTGTAGCTAAACACACTAAAGCCATAGCTTGAGAAGCACTAAACTCATTCCATCCACCTATTTTGGGAAACAAGCAGTGTTGTAGAGTATGCAGTAAAAACTTCCAATGAGAACACATACGACCTTTCAAAAATGTTCCACTATTCTCAGGTCTCTCATATCCAAAAGTCTCAAGCTCAGTCATAACTACTTCTGGGGTAATAGTAGGGGGTGTTGGGGTGCCTGATAAGCGCAAACTTCTCTTAATTGTGGTTTCACTAACTACAATATTCTCCCCATCTACACTACCTACCAACCGTTCCTCACCATCTAGTACATCCAACTTAACAGTTGATCAAAATTGCTTCATATGAGATGTATAAATGGTAGGATCAGCTGTTAACGCATACCTTAACTTTGAAGCACTCAGAAAATCCATAACCTCATAAAATCCATCCGCTGCAGTAACCTTACTGAGAAATGCTATCTGATTGTGTTCTTCCGGAAACGTTCTTCGAGCCATTTGATTTGGGGGTTTTGGGTGAAATGATATGAATTGATGTTCTTGGTGATAGTCGAATGTAATTCTTGAGCAATTAAAATGGAATTAGATCAAATTGGTGAAAGATACCGTTTATATCTAATTAGGTTTAAGAGCGCGCCAAAAGTTACAATTTTACCCTTCAACTTTCAAACTCATCAGCAGAGTTATGAAAGTGTTGACCTAAAGTCAACATTCCCAAAATCTTTAAAATCATCTCCTTAAATACCATACCAACCCCACATTTAACTCCATAAATCCTTAATCACAAAATTAAATCCCCAATTCACAACCCTAACTCAAAATCAGCAAATCATGAGTTCTTCAAAAATGCCAATCATCGAAATATCTTCAGATTCATCATCCAATGACTCACACGGTTGGGCTAGTTACTTTCCTAAGGGTGCATCAACATCACAACAAAAAGGAAAAGCAGTCATGGAAGATTCATACTCCGATCCACTCCCATCAACACCATCTTCGTTTGAAGATTCAAGCGATGAGGAAACAGCAAATTGGCCTGGGAAACAGCAAGGTTGGCCGAAATCAATGACCTATTATCAAGGGGCCTGGGAAATCATCCCTCCAAAACATCCAATAACCGCTGAACTTCAGAAACAAATGGAGAATGCTGCAGCCGCCTTTGCAAAGAGTGTCCACATGCCTCATCCAAAGCCAAGTACGGTTGAGAAGAAACCCTCTGTGCCAAAGAAGAACAAGCAGCAGAAGAAAGCAGCTTCCACATCAAACCAGCAGCAGAGTCCACCTCCTCATACAGTAGTACTTGCACTCCCCTGTCCAAGGGTGTTTGAAGCCATGGGCACTAGGGGACCGCGTAGCAAGGTCATGCCTGACTTTGCTAAGATTTAGGTTGTGAATCTTTGTAGCTTTTTGTCTTTTGATGTTTCTTAAGAAGGATGGTTGTAAGAAAACTTCCTCTGTACTTTGCTTATGAATGAATGAACCTTATGTTTTCTTGCTTTACTTGATTGTGTACGTATATGTAGCTGCAAAAGGTTAGTAGCAAACAACAAACACAAACAAGAATATTCCATAATAGCAGCAGAGTAGACATAACAGCAGACAACTAAACAACTTAACAAACAGCAAATTTTGACTTAACAAACAGCACAAATCCTTACAAAACTTTACAAAAACATACAGAGATAAGATGGCTTAAGATTTAAAGATTGATCATACCAATACTAGCAACTAAAAATTGAAACCTACTTATGTCAAAACTTTTAGTAAGTAGATCAGCAACATTATTGTCAGTATGTATTTTAACCACTTGAATTAGCTTTTTCTCATAACAATCTCTAATAAAATGATGTCTTATCTCTATGTGTTTTGTTTTAGAATGAAAAACAGGATTTTTGATAATACACATTGTGCTGTTGTTGTCAATGAAAATTTTTGTGTTCATAAAATTGTACCCATAATCCAGCAATTGGTTCTGAATCCAAAGCACTTGTCCACAGCAGCTAGAAGCAGCAACATACTCTGCTTCAGTTGTCGAATTAGCCACCACTGTTTGTTTCTTACATTGCCAAGAGATCAGTCTATGTCCAAGGTACTGACAACCCCCAGTGGTTGACTTTCTATCCAAAGTAGCACCAGCATAGTCACTATCTGAGTATGCTATCAAGTCAAATGGTGAATTATTAGGATACCAAAGACACAATTTTGGTTGTCCCTTTAGGTACCTAAAAATTCTTTGACTACTTCCAAGTGTGAAACTTTTGGAGTCACTTGGAATCTAGCACAGGCACACACAGAGAACATGATATCTGGCCTTGAAGCAGTCAGATACATCAATGATCCAATCATTGATCTGTACAGATGCACATCAACCTCTACCCCATCTTCATCTTTGAGCAAAGGCTTGTTCTTATCCATGGGTGTCTTTGCTGCCTTTACATCCTTGAAACCAAATTTCTTTAACATATCAGCCACATACTTGTCTTGGCTAATAAAAATCCCATCTGACTTCTGCTTAACTTGTAGTCCTAAAAAGAAAGTCAGTTCTCCCATAGAACCCATCTCAAACCTGCTGTGCATAAGCTTCTCAAATCCTTCACATAACACCTTATTTGTAGGCCCAAAAATGATATCATCTACATAAACCTGAACAAGTAGAATATCCTTTTTGTCTTTCTTAATGAACAATGTTTTATCAATGGTTCCTCTGCTAAAACCATTGTTCAACAAATACTGAGATAAGGTGTCATACCAAGCTCTAGGAGCTTGATGTAGTCCATACAGTGCTTTCTTCACTTTGTAGACCCTATCAGGATACTTAGGATCTTCAAAACCAGGTGGTTGCATAACATAAACCTCTTTAGGTATCTTTCCATACAAGAAATCACTTTTCACATCCATTTGATACACAGGAAAATTCTTGTATGAGGCATATGCCAAGAAAAGTCTGATAGCCTCCAGTCTTGCAACTGGAGCAAATACCTCATCATAGTCTATCCCTTCTTCCTGAGTGTATCCCTGAGCCACCAATCTAGCCTTGTTTCTGATAACAATACCTCTTTCATCTCTTTTACATCTGAACACCCATTTTGTACCTATTGCCCTTTTTCCATTAGGCAAATCAACTAATGTCCAGACCTCCTGAAGCTTAAACTGCAGCAACTCCTCTTGCATAGCTTCAACCCAACTTTCATCTTTCAAAGCCTTGTGAATGGTCTTGGGTTCTTCTTGAGATAAGAAACAGGAAAACATGCAATTCTATAAATCCTTGTGGCTATTCCTCTTCTTAAGTGTTTGGGCAAACAATCCCTGATCAAGCAAATCACTCAACCCTTTTGACTTACTTCTAGTCTGAACAGCAGAGTGAACATCACCAATTATCTGATCCTTTGGATGATTCTTGTGGATTCTGGTTGTAGGAGTGGGACTAACAGGTATATCAGTCTCCAAGTTTGATAAATCACCTTCAGCACCAAAAACATCAACAACTTCATCATCAGTATCCACATACACTTCTTCTAATTCAGGCATCTCATCAGCAGAATCATCATCAGAATCACCATTTATATCAGTAGAGTCCTTTGGCATAGCAGCAGAGTTACCAAACCTAACAGCAGAGTGTTTGTGCCTAACAACAGAGTGTTTTGGCTTATCAGCAGAGTGTTTTGGCCTGGCAGCAGAGTTAAGAGAACTGCTGCTATGTTTATTCCCTTGTTGCCCATCAACTTCTGACTCTTTATTCCTTTCCTTATCATCATTCTTGACATCATGAGAAGGTTCATCAACACCTTCCACATCAACCTTTGGTACTTCTTTATGAACAGCAGCATCATCTGAACTTTTTCCCTCTTTAGGAGTGAAGTACTGATCAAACGTGCTCCTTTCAATCAAAACAAACTCCTCTGCAGTTTCATCCTTCTTTGCTTGTGTACCTGCATTGGGGTTAGTTTGTGTACCTGCAGACATATTAGGGGTACCTGCAAGGACTGGTTGATAATTCATACTCTTGGTTAAAGAATCAATATCAAACATCCACTCAGGACCCTTTCCATCAACATTAGGTGTGGTTTCTCTTATTCTAACATGCAAATTTTCCACCACATGCCCAGTTCTTTGATTGAAAACCCTAAAAGCCTTACTTTCAGTAGAGTATCCAACAAAGTAACCTATGTCTGCTTTCTCACTGAACTTGCCTAAGTGGTCAATGGTGTTTAAGATAGTGACAGGACACCCAAATGGTCTAAAGAAATCTATCAGTGGTTTCCTACCATGCAATAACTCATAAGGGGTCTTATTGTGAGGTTTGACTATCTTAGTTCTATTTTGCACATAACAAGCAGTGTTGACTGCTTCAGCCCAAAAGATAGTGGGTAACTTAGACTCTGACAACATAGTCCTAGCAGCCTCAATTAATGTTCTATTTCTCCTCTCAGCCACACCATTTTGCTGAGGAGTTCTAGCCACACTAAATTGTCTGGTTATCCCTTTTTCCTCACAGAACTGATTCATCACTTGATTCTTAAATTCAGTTCCATTGTCACATCTGATGATCTTAACCTTGTGATTAAATAGGTTTTCTATCCTTGTTATAAAAGCCTTAAGAATGCCAGCTGTCTCATTCTTAGTTGCTAAAAAGAATACCCAAGTAAACCTACTAAAATCATCAGTGACCACTAAGCCATACATCTTTTTATTCAAACTATTCACATAAGTAGGTCCAAATAAGTCCATGTGTAACATAAACAAAGGTTCAGTTATAGAATTCACCAATTTGGACTTACAAGATGCTCTATGTTGCTTTCCCATTTGGCAAGCAACACAGACTTCAGGATTCTCAAAGACCTTTGAAGGCAATCCTCTGACCAAGTTTCCTTTCACCAACTTGTTGATAGCCTTGTAGTTCAAATGTCCAAGCCTTCTGTGCCATAGTTTGGATTCATCAACAGTGGCTTTGGCAAACAGACAAGTCAAATCTCTTTTGGGAATAATATTCTTTATATCCACACTGTATATATTGTCATGTCTAGGGACTTTAAGAAGAACCAATTTATCATCAGGTATCTTATAGTCAGGAGACAAGACAAGACACTCAGTATCGGTAAAAAGAACAAAATTCTTCCTGTCACACATTTGTGAGACACTAAAAAGATTGAACTTGAGACCATTCACCAAATACACTTTTTCAAAATCCAATTTTCCAGTTCTGATTATGCCTTTACCAACAATTTTTCCACCTTTAGGGTCATTCCCAAATGCCACATAACCACCATCCAAAGCTTCAAAATTCTCCAAGTTGCTTTGGTCTCCAGTCATATGTGAAGAGCATCCACTATCAAAAATACATTTGTCCTTTAACTCCTTTTGTAGATTTCCCTGCACAAAAAGTAAGAGAATTAGTTTCTCTTGGGGACCCAAGCCATTACTGACTTGGATCTACCTTGTGCATCAAAGTAGTCAAATTTCTTCAACTACATTGGTGCACTGCTGTGTCTGAGAACATGATCTAGAACTTTAACTTTTGGTTTCCAGACCCAGCAAGCTGAGGCTTTAACAGCATAAAAATGATTGCCTACAACAGTATCAGTAACAACTTTAGGCAAAACAGCAGAGTCTGCCTTAACAGCAGAGTTTGCCTTTTCAGCAGAATCAACTTTTTCCTTCTTTATGGGCACTGTTGGTGCAATAGGAGAGATAACTCTAGAAGTACCATCTCTCATCAAAACTTCCCTAGGAACCATGTTTCTTTTAGGGTGAGGGTGAGTCTTTCTAGCAGAGTTTCTATGGTTCACCCTAGTGTACTGGTTCCAAGCTGGTTTCTTATAGCACTCATCTTGCAAATGTTCAAAGCTACCACAGCAATAACATGCCTTCTTAAGTAATTGAAAATCAGTACCTAATTTGTGTGAAACTAGGTTGTTCCAATTTCTCTGGTTTCCCCTAGGCAAGTTATTTGTTCTTTTAGGATATACTCTAGGTGTGTTTTCATACTCAGCCATCTTCCTAGAGATACCTTTACCAAACCTAGGCTTAACAAAATAAACCCTTTTAGCCCTAGGTGCTTTTGATTCAACAACAGTAGGAATTTCTTCCTTTTTGTTCTTAGAGGTTGAATCAGATTCTACTTCATCATCATCACTGTCAGACACCCAATCTTCAATCAGGGGTGCTTCTTCATACTTCTTTACCTCAACCTTAGGTGACACTATTTCTTTTTCACTAGATTCATCTACAGGTGTACTAGTTTCACCTACAGGTTTAGCCTCAGACTCAGATATGAAAGTTAGTGTCCTAGTAGGAGGGGCATTGGCACTAAGTTTATTAGGATGAGAAACAGCATTATATCCTAAACCAGTAAAGTGTCTTCCTAATGGTTTACTGAGAATGTCAGTGGCAAATTGTTGTTTTTCTATCATAACAACATGTTTTTCAGTCTCACTCTTAGCTGAATCTCTAGCCTGTTCAGCCTGTTCTACTTTTTCCATAAGAACCTTAATCTCATCATCTTTCATGATAATTTCATTTTTCAAGACAGTGATCTGATCAAGGTATTCAATTTCAGCCTTTTTATAAAATTCTAGTTTCTCTTCTAAGTTCTTTAAACCATATGCATAACTAAGATTATCTAGTTTAATTGTATAATTTTCCTTTTTAAGGTTTCCATAGCTAGACTTAAGCATCTCAATTTTATCAAAACATGATTTAAAAGAACAAGTTGAATCATTGGATACCTCAGAGTCTGATCCAGAAGAAGAATAGGCCATGAAAGCAAAATGCTGTACTTCAGGTTCCTCTTCTGCTATCAATGCACAATTTGGACCATCCTCAGCAAGATCACTCCAATCAAAATCACCTAACCCATCACATGATACCATAGCAGTAGTGGAATTTGGCTCTTCATCAGCAGACTTCTTGAAATTCTCATTACTTCTTTTTGGTGCTTTGCATTCTCTTGCAAAGTGTCCCTTCTTTCTGCAGTTAAAACATTCAGCCTTTGACTTATCAAATCCCACACTCTTGTTCCTTCTGAACTTCATCTCTTTTCCAGTTCGCTTAAGAAACCTTCTTGCCCTCATAGTAAGCATTGCAAACTGCCATTGCATATCAATCTCCTCAACATCATCAGGATCAAGTTCATCCAAATCTTGAGGCATGACTGAAGTACTTGTAGTAAGTTCAGCCAAATAAGCACAAATTGCAGCATCACTGATAGTGTTGGTGTTAGCAGAGTCAGCAGCAGAGACATGTGAACCAACAGCAGGAGCAAAAGCACCAGCAGCAGAGTGCTGTTCTTGATGTCTACCAGTAGTCTTGTTGTTTGAAGAAACAAAAGCAAGATTATTTGTGGTAGAGGATGAACTTGACAATCCTTTAACTTCAGATTCATACACCTTCAAGTTGTTATACAGATCATCCAATGTCATAGTATCAAAATCTTCCTTATGTCTCCAAACCACTGTATGAGTGTTCCATTCAGAAGATAGACTTCTCAGAAACTTTAGATTGACATCCTCTTGAGATGGTTCAATCTTCAAAAGAGCCATCTGACTGGTTAGCTTATGAAGTCGATCATAAGTTCCTTCAATGTCCTCAGAACTTGAAGCAGTGAAAGTTTCAAACTGATGCTTCAGTAGATTCTTTCTTGATTTCTTTGTAGCTTCATTCCCACCAAATCGAAGTTCGATTGCTTCCCACAACTCCTTAGCAGACTCAATATGATTAAAGCTCAATTGATAATCATTAGGTATTCCCATCATGAGAATACTGTGAGCCTTAACCTCCAATCTTCTCTGTGCTTTCTCCTCACTTGTCTTGAGAGTTAAGACTGATCCAGTAGCAGTCTTGGTTTGCACAGTGTCTCCATGAATAATAACTTCCCAAAGTGAGTAATCAACCATTCTTATGTACTGTTGAATCCTCATCTTCCAGATCTCATACTCTCCAGTCTTAAGCATGGGAACCCTTGATGCAGTAACCATGTGTGTAGAGTCAGAGTCCATTGCTTACAGTGATGATTAACAAATCTTGTATTCAAAAATTCTTCTTGGTACCAGTTTCTAGATCACAAGCTCTGATACCACTTGTTGATCCCAGTTGAGCTTCACGATCTTATTAATTACTTTAGATAAATCTAAGGTAATCGGTATAGAAACTGATCTTGAGTTGTATATCAAATATTATGCGGAAACTAATACTTGATCTTAAGAAGAATAAACACAAACGAATTCTCAAACAACACTTCAATATATTAATACGATTGCTCTGAATAGCAATAGGGTTACAAGAAACCTTGAAGTGTAAAACAATACGTATGCCAAGATAATCGATGTCTAATCCTAACCCTAGAACCTCCTTTTATAGCGTAAGGAGTCCTAGTCGGTTTACAAGACTTCCTATACAAGAAAAATATTCATACGTATCTTTTCTATACTTATCTTAACATACTTTACATAATTAATAAGCAGCAGAGTCTTCGTGAGCTAGCAGCAGAGTTACAATATGCCTATTATACCAAACAGCAGAGTTATCAAAACAGCAGAGTTAATACACTAATCAGCAGAGTCACATAACTATCCAGCAGAGTTATGTTTCTCGAATCAGCAGCATTTTAGACCCAACAACATAACTTATTAATTAATATATAGTGAGGTCTTCCCCAATTTAAGATTTATTTAAAACATGTAGCAAACAATTCAATACAAAATCATACAAATCACACCATGACAAAATATGCAAGATTTTGTCATGTATACCATATTGATCACATAATCATGTAGCACATATTATTATGTCAATATCCATTGTACGTATCTATATTAATTAGTGACATCACATACGGTATTCACTAATTAATCCCTAAAAATTTCATGCAATCCTGGGGTTTCTATCAGATTAATTAATCAACCATAAAACCCTAAAAATTATGTGGGTGTCGACCCACTTTAAACCAATTAGGGTTTTTTAAATCAAAACCCTAAAATTAAATTGCATGTATCTATATCAAGATTCAATTTTTAGGTTTAAGTAATTAATTACAAGTTCTAAACGAGGCTCATGATGCCACTGTTGGAATATGTGAACTATAAATAAATCATAAACACATACTATCATCAAACACATACTATCATTAAAAATTATGTGGGTGTCGACCCACTTTAAACCAATTAGGGTTTTTTAAATCAAAACCCTAAAATTAAATTGCATGTATCTATATCAAGATTCAATTTTTAGGTTTAAGTAATTAATTACAAGTTCTAAACGAGGCTCATGATGCCACTGTTGGAATATGTGAACTATAAATAAATCATAAACACATACTATCATCAAAAGCACGCAGCGGAATAGATCTACAAGAACATGTAATTAATTAAACATAAATAGATACGTACCTTAGTGATTCCTAGCAAGAACAAGGAATCTCTTGAACAAGAACAAGTTATATAAACCCTAATAGGGATTATATGTGGATCGAACTAATCTCCAAGATCACAAGCTAAAGTAAGCTTGTCACTCGTTCCTGTACACACGTAATGATAGCGTTTCAATGAGAAAAGCTAGGTTCTTGATCACCAATAAACCAAACACTTTATTGCTATACTTGATTCGCCAAATCCTAGTGGATTTAAAAGAGGGTCGAACAAGTGTAAGCAAGAGGAAGAGAAGAAGAAGAAGTTTGGCTTAGTTAGGGTTTCAAGATTAGAGAAAAACTAAAACACAATGAATTGTATTTATAGTGTTTCTTTTCTTTGTGCCCAAGCAAACCAAAACCGACTTTTCCCCTCCTAATGGATGGGTCGGCCGATCTTAGTATCCCTCAAGGGATTCTAGATCCTTCTTTCCTATTACTCACAATTAGTTCTTTAACGGTCGTTAGTTAAAACCCCGTTAAGTACTAACCGTCGTTAAGTGTTTTTATTGGTGAAATGAATAAATAAATACATAAAATATATATATATATATATATATAATATATATATATATATATATATATATATATATATATATATATATATATATATATATATATATATATATATATATATATATATATAATTATTCATCATTGAAACTCTCACGTTATTGTGTGCAATCCCGAGCCTCGGGTTCGAAACCGGGCATACGTATATTAATATTTATACATAAAACCTAACATCAACAAGAACAAGTTTTACTCGAGTTAACATCTCAACAAGCTTAACTCCGAGTAAGCTACCTGAATTAGTGGAGAACAATCCCTCAATAGCTGTTGAAGTTTTAATCAAACTCATGTTGTATAGTCTGATATAGTTAGTTTAAACAGGTTCGTATCTTAACAGGTTCGTGTAACCTGTTATGCCAGCCCTAGGGTCAATGATTGATGAACCAAAAACACATAACACCAGGATAATAATTGATGAACCAAAATAATAACATCACAATAACTGATGAACCAAAAAAATAACACAACACAATAACTGATGAACCTATAACTGATGAACCAATAATTGATGAACCAATAATTGATGAACCAAAAAAATAACATAACACATGACAATAATTGATGAACCAAAAACACATAACAAGGGTCAATAATTGATGAACCAAAAACACATAACACCAGGATAATAATTGATGAACCAAAAAATAACAGCACAATAACTGGTGAACAAAAAAAATAACACAACACAATAACTTATTATAACTGATGAACCAATAATTGATGAACCAAAAAAATAACATAACACATGACAGTAATTGATGAACCAAAAACACATAACAAGGGTCAATAATTGATGAACCAAAAACGCATAACACCAGGATAATAATTGATGAACAAAAAAAATAACAGCACAATAACTGATGAACAAAAAAAATAACACAACACAATAACTGCTGAACAACTTTTTTTATTAATGAACAATAATGAAGAAATCAACAACTTTTTTATTGATAGACAATACTTTTTATTGATGAGCCATACTTTTGTTTTTTTTACAAAACTGATTAACAACTTGACTAAACCAAAGATTGGAGTAAAAATAGAGATAAGTACTAATCTAGGACAAAATCTTTTTTTTGGTCCTCACCATGGTCAGTTTTTGAGTAAATTCCTTAAATGGTCATGCGCATCTGCGCAACTCCGCAACCTATCTCAGAACGTGACACGTGTACATATTCTGGGGCCCACACCAACTACTAGAATTACTCAACCGCCGGCTACTCAACCGCCGGCTACTCAACCCAATAGCTAAAATTTTTGTATCGTTAGTCTTTTGTTACGTTTTCGTCTGTTTTTTTACGTTTTCGTCTGATTTTTTACGTTTTCGTCCGATTTTTTACGTTTTCGTCCGATTTTTTACGTTTTCATCTGTTTTTTTACGTTTTCGTCCGATTTTTTACGTTTTCGTCCGATTTTTTACGTTTTCGTCTGTTTTTTTACGTTTTCGTTCGATTTTTTACGTTTTAGTTCGATTTTTTTTCGTTTTCGTTCGATTTTTTACGTTTTCATCTGTTTTTTTACGTTTTCGTTTGTTTTTTTACGTTTTCGTCCGACTTTTTACATTTTCGTCTGTCTTTTTATGTTTTCATCCATTTAAATACGTTTTCGTCCACTTTTTTACGTTTTCGTCCGATTTTTACATTTTCGTCCGATTTTTTACGTTTTCATATGTTTTTTTACGTTTTCGTCTGATTTTTTACGTTTTCGTCCGATTTTTTACGTTTTCGTCTGTTTTTTTACGTTTTCGTCTGATTTTTTTACGTTTTCGTCCGTTTTTTTCGTTTTATCCCATTTTTTACGTTTTCATCTGTTTTTTTACGTTTTCATCCGACTTTTTACATTTTCGTCTGTCTTTTTATGTTTTCATCCATTTTTATACGTTTTCGTCCACTTTTTTACGTTTTCGTCTGATTTTTTACGTTTTCGTCCGATTTTTTACGTTTTCGTCTGTTTTTTTATGTTTTTGTCCCATTTTTTTCGTTTTTGTCCGATTTTCTTCGTTTTCATCTGTTTTTTTACGTTTTCTACTGTTTTTTTACGTAAAAAAGCGGACGAAAACGTAAAAAATGGATGAAAAAACGGTAAAAAAACAGACGAAAAATATAAAAAAAGACAAAACGTAAAAAAATGGATGAAAACGTAAAAAAACAGACGAAAAGTAAAAAAATAGACGAAAAACGAAAAAAAATCGGACGAAAACGAAAAAAATAGACAAAAACGTAAAAAAAACAGAAAAACGAAAAAAATCGGACGAAAACGTAAAAAAACAGACTAAAACGTAAAAAATCGGACGAAAACGTAAAAAAACAGACTAAAACGTAAAAAATCGACGAAAACATAAAAAATGAGACGAAAACGTAAAAAATCAGACGAAAATGTAAAAAAGTGGACGAAAACGTATAAAAAAGGATGAAAACATAAAAAGACAGACGAAAATGTAAAAAGTCGGACGAAAACGTAAAAAAACAAAACGAAAACGTAAAAAAACAGATGAAAACGTAAAAAATCGGACGAAAACGTAAAAAAATAGACAAAAACGTAAAAAATCGGACGAAAACGAAAAAAAAGAGACGAAAACGTAGAAAATCAGACTAAAACGTAAAAAAACAGATGAAAACGTAACAAAGGACTAACGATGCAAAAATTTTAGCTGTTGGGTTGAGTAGCCGCCGGTTGAGTAGCCGGCGGTTGAGTAATTCTAGTAGTTGGTGTGGGCCCCAGAATATGTACACGTGTCACGTTCTGAGATAGGTTGCGGAGTTGCGCAGATGCGCATGACCATTTAGGGAATTTACTCAAAAAATGACCATGGTGGGGACCAAAAAAAAGATTTTGTACTAGATTAGTACTTATCCCGTAAAAATATCCTTTACAAATACGCGTGAGAATCGTATCTAACAACACGTATTCATTTTCACTCTCATTCCCAATCTCTAAAAATCTTATTTTCTCTCTCTAGAAAATTTTCAGACAACAACAAAAAAAGCTTCATTTTTCTTTTATAAAAATGGGGGATTATTATTATTATTAAAGTAACTATTATCTAATCTTTCGTTTTTTTATTTCTGTTATAATAAAAGTCGTTATTTTATAAAGTTAATGACGTCCGTACTGTTTATGATGGTTGGCGATGATTCTTGAACGGGATTTGGTAACGCGTTTGATGGTTTTGTGAATGGCGTATTGAAGGACATGATGGAGCTTTGTGTGGTTGTTGTTATGATGATGGAGGTCGAGACGCGCAGGAGAGAGAGTGCGGATATAGAAAGAAGGGTAGAGGGTGTTGGTGCATGTGTTTTGATGAATGAATGAGATGGTGGTGGTGTGACGGTAAGTGCCGACAGTGGTTGCGTTGAAGAAGAAGAAGAATGTGGATGGTGGTGATGGTGGAATAGCAATGGAGAGAGGAGGAGAAGGATCAACTGGAACGACGGTGGTTACGACAACAGACCAACGTGAAGATGAAGATGACGACTTGTTCATTCTGACGGCTGCGGCAGAGGCGGAGGAAACTCCATTGTTGTTACCGGTGAACTGAGTTCTTTCTTACTCTTGTTTCTTTTTTATTTTGGCGGGACGAAGATATGTTATCAGCAAAATGACGAAGATGCCCTCTATGTAAAAAAAAGCCATCATGTTGTTGATCGTAGCTCTCTTTTGATCCAATGGTTAATAAACACTTTTTAGACTTTGTAAAATTTTGTGACTTTTTAAATGATCCCCCGACAAGGACCCATTGCACCATGTTATGAATTCAAACACACAAAAAGTCCCTATATTGGTGCTGATGACTGCAGTTCAGGATAAAAAATATATATCTCAATCATCTATATTTGACTTAAATTAAGTGACACTGTACTTAAATATTCAAAGTTAATCAGAATATAGCCTTCATTACGTTTTTGGTTTCCTGGATCAATGGATCAAAATGAAAGAATATATTAAATATTGTTTACAACAATTAGAAATATACAAAATGGCTATCTTCATATAATTTAGAATGAGCATTGAGCTGATAAAACAGACAATAGAGGGCGGGCGAGTTTCAAGTTTATTCTTTGTTAAAATTTAGTAACATGTAGTTCAATGTATTGATCCTTTAACGTGAATGAAGGATTTTCTTATGTTAGTAAAACTTGCGTAATAGTAAAAAGAGGATTTGTTATAATTTTGTAATGTGTATTTTCATGTACCGATCCTTTAACGTGAATTAATGATATTATTCCCATGTTACTATAACTTGCATAATGGTAAAAAGATGTTTGATAAACAATGGCTTGCAAAAATTACCAAAAAGCCAACTTATTACAAACATAAAACAAAGACCTACTTCAAAAGTACCAAAACAAACATGTCGAAAGTGAAAATGTTTTAAAACTTCAACTAAGATAAACAGACATAAGAAAACATTTAATATTCATCATCACTAACGTTGTGCTCAACAACATACTCATCAGTTATGTCATGTCCGGCTTCACGTAGTTGTTTGATTATTTCATCGGCCTTCTTTACCTTAGACATCATGTTATTCCAAGTTCCGTTAAAACAATTCTACTCATTTGTGCTTGATTTATACGTGGACTTTTAATAAACTAATAAACTATTCGATTATATATTTATATCTTCCCATACATTTCTTAATAAGCTTCCATTCGTCATTTTTTCATTTGTGAAGTAGTTTAGGGTTTAGTGGAAAGTGAAAGGAGAATATAAAATTAACGAAAGAACATATAGATCATGCAATCCATTGGTAACAAACACAATGTTCAATTTGGTATAAAACATATTGTTTAATCGATGAATAAAATTCATGCATTCGTAGACTATGAAGACCTTTGACAATGTTGTTGGTGAAATTTGTGTAATTAGTAATTATCCTCGTTATCGTAGAATAGAATTTTTAATCCTATCTCGCTCTTAACCCTTGAAACGTTGTTGGTGAAATTTGATGTAAAACAAAACATAATGTGATGGTGTTTGTCCTTAACTTTTATTTATAGTCATGTCACATCAAAAGCAACAGCTTTATGTGAAAAGGAGGAAATAACAATGCCACATCTTTAGGAAGTCAAAACCTTATAAGTTATGTCCAAGTAATTTAAGCTTTACATCAAGCAATTAAAAAACCAATCTAGCTAAGGTACCCAATTTAGATGGTGCCTCCATCTAATACTAATAAAGTGGTTGCCAATCAAGATGGTACATCTCAGTTGGAATGACATAAGAGAATAGAAGAAAAATGTAGGATATAGGTAAAAGTTAACTTTAGGTTCATATATGCCTCCAGTAAAATATGAGCCACCAGAAACCACTATACAACATGAGCCATTAGCAAAATAGTAAAAGCAAAATATCACTAAAAACATGTAAAATGTTCTATCTTAACATTTTAGATGTCAAGTGAGCCATCTAATCCAAATGCTTGTTAAGGTCGATGCTTAAAAGCGCCCGTTGGCCCAAATCTGTTATTGTTGTTACCAGGGCTCATATGTTGGTTCTTATGAGCAATACTTTGCTTTGAAAGATCATGCAGCTCCATAACTAATATAGTTCGTTGTCTCTTTTCTGTAAAAGAAAAATGTAACACGAACAGAATTAAATTATTTTTATAGACACGATGAAAATTATCTAACAATTACCCAACGGGTCTAGGGGGTCTAGCGGGTGAATTTACTTTTCACTATTGTCAATTTTTTTTCTTCATATTTTACTCAAAATAGAAAAATAAAAACATTTTATCCACGAGAAAAATAGTAAATAGCATTCATAATTATTACTAAAATCTCATAGCAAAACAGTAAGTAGCATCTGGTTCATTAAGCATTGAATTTATCCAAGAGCGAAAAAGTTTAACGATCATCGTTTTTGCCGAGCATTTGTATTTCTACTACGGTCATTATAATAAAGATCAAACATTTGTTAATTTTAGCTTCAAAGCAACAATCCTTCTTGTAACCCATGTTAATGCCAATACCTAAATGATTC
Organism: Artemisia tridentata subsp. tridentata; assembly: GCA_021014915.2. NCBI lineage: Eukaryota > Viridiplantae > Streptophyta > Magnoliopsida > Asterales > Asteraceae > Artemisia > Artemisia tridentata. The sequence goes on from CP139501.1 coordinate 3,865,427, forward strand.
ATGAGAGAAGTATAAGTTTTGTTGACAGTACATAACCAAACTAAATATACTAATTAGACACAAAACTGGAGTGCCTATTTATTTTCAGAAAAATAAAACGACATTTCTAGCACAAGGGCACCTGTTGCTTCATTTTCAATCCCGTCACCCGTGAGATCATGGATTCCAAATCAATAATACTTTAACAGTTATTTTAAAATCCATGCAGTTATTGAAAATTGCGTTAAAAGTGAGTTGGACACCCCATATTTATACACAATATACAATAAAAGTGAGTTGGTTCCTAAGTGTTGGTCATAAATATATCAGCTCATGTTTCACCCAGTTTTAGATGTTCAAATACAATATCAACATGCATTTCTTTTGTCATACGGATATAGACGTATCCTTTCGATATAATATCATTTCTTAGTAATAGAAAGAAAGGCATTAATATTGGCAATTTTTGGCACTTACCATTCTGCGAGGCATGAACCTTCTGTAACAGCTCACACTTCGGTTGACTATAGCCCAAGGTTAGCACATGGTCAAAACCGCCAAACGACAACCTACGTTCATCTTGACTGCCTCTAACAGAACGACGACCAAGCTCCATATTTTCACCATGTATTAACTCGTCAGGGCTGTAAAAATTTGAGCATAAGAAGACATAATCGCATGTATATGTTCAAAAGCATTGCAGTTATCCTACATGGCATCATCTTCTAATTAGAAGACATTGAATTAACTTGTATCCTATTCTAAAAATAATCACTACCAGCACAACATGGCACTAATAGTTAAATATTGAGTTCAATATAGAACTTATCTAGCACAACTCTCCAATGATCTTCAAAATCATCTTTGCAACATAGTCAAGACAAGATTTTTTAGTAGGCGGAAAGGATTTAATTCTTAGGATACAACAATTATTTTGAGATGAGCACATATATTTGTAACAAACCTGATGTGCATGTTAACCTTTCCTTGTCATCAGGTCTAAATCTTCCCTTGATATGCACTGCTGTCCAACAGGACCTAAAACAACAAAAACTCATTATTACAAATCAATAAAGCAACTAATTAATACACATGATTAACTACTTTTGATTAATAGTATGAAAAGTGAAACTATTTTAGAGATGAACTAAAAGAATAGCATTTGTTGATAATTACGTGTTACAAATGCATTTGATCACGTGGAGGGTGCTCCAAACATGTCACTATAAAATGTTCTATTTTATATAATCTAGAAACTATGCTCAAGATTATGCCAATATTTTAAAGGTGTGTTTCAAAAACAAAATAAGAACATTTCAAGAAGCTTAGCCAAACACCCCCTTCATCAAATAAAACTAAAACTCTTTATGTAAAGTTACAGCCTATCTTTGATATCTTTGTACACAAGGCATTTCAGTATTGTGCAAATAATGTTTCGAAATAAATTTCAACAATACTGAAGTTGTAAACTATAACTAAACACAACATAATCCTACTTTATAAGCACCTATAATTTCTTAATTTACAGCTTGACAACATAATCGACAATATAAACACCAGCAATCACAATCAAGGTACATAACTCAAAGTTTGGTATAATACTAATGACAGTGTTTCACCAACACAAAGTACAAAGGATCCTTTTAAGATTCTTCGGGTGTCAGCTTGAAGAACTACAAGATGATGTACCCACTCTGAGATTTTCACATTGTTCTGACTTTAAACTTGCAATCTTATAAAAAAAATGCAAGGGTCATTTGGCTATCTTCATTACGTAGGGTTTTTTCTGAGAGGAGGGAAGAAGAATTGTTGGGAATTTTGGAAGTTCCTACTGATGAAGTTCTTCTGACAGGATTCTGCTGAAGCTATAGATGGTTTCTGCTGAAGACTTATAGTGTTCCTGCTGAAGACTCGGATATAGTTATTCCGTGTTATTTATTAATTTGTTAGGATATGCATGAACTATTTTAGGTAGTGATATGCATTGATATTTTTATTTATTATTGTATTAGGGTTCCTTGTGTATAAAAGGAACATATAGGCTTTTATATTAGGAACGGTTCTTGAATAAACTCTCCAGGAAAAACACCTTTAGTGTGTGTGATATAGATCCATAGAGGATCATTGTTCTTGTTATTTAGAAAAACCTTGTTAAGAAACTTTTATTGTGTTCTTATTATTGTTATTCCGCTGTGCATTCAATCATTGTCTCTATAATCCTAGAAGAGTGAGATCTTGGATTCTACAATTGGTATCAGAGACTCGTGCTCTGGAGATCTAGGGATTAAACAAGGTTTTTATCGGTTGAAGAAGAGTAGATTCAGAGACAATAGAAGACGGTAGCAGTTTGGGTTTTTGGTGCAAATTCGTTGAAAGAAAATAACAGATCTGGGTTTGATAGTCAACATAATTCTTCTCGGTAAATCAATTATTTTTTTTATCAGTTGAATATTATATCTTTTTGTCGACTACTGCTTGTGGGATCATTGTGTATACGAATTTGTTATTAATTACTCGGTTCGAGAAAGTGGGGCTGGGCACGTGGTGTTAATTGTGTGGTAATATTAAATTCAGTTGTGGGGCTAAGTTAATTAATTCCTCGTACTGAATTTCTGGTTGTTTGTCGCATTCGGTTTGTTCAAGTAAATTGAATTGGTCGGTGGTTTTGTGGGGCTGAATAAGACGCTGGACGCACAGAAGCAATATTTAATTCGATTTTTGTTCTATTGTCTACTCGTATTAATTATTGTTGAAAGTTTGACATAGCAGTAAAATTAATTGGTTGACTCGTGAGAGTGAATTTAATTTCACCTCGTACTGATCGAAGTCTGGTCTATTGATTGGTGCGAGTGATTGGTGGACTCACTTTTATTGCTGGTTTTGAAAAGTTCCCGCTGATACGTTATTGTGTTTCCACTGATCGTCTTCGTTCCTGCTGATTGGGTTCTACTTCTCTTCATACCATTTAAAATGGCAGAATTTGACAATGAAAGGGATGATATAATGTTTCCTTATTTGATGGATGATGAGTACGAGGTCTGGGCTAGGAAGATGGAACACTGGATCAAGAAAAATGATATGAATATCTGGAAGGTGATTCAAAATGGCAATAGCCCGAAAAGGTATGGAAGAGATCAAGATGGAAACGTCTTTATTCACCCTCCAACAACTGCTGATGAAACACTAGCTGTCCACAGAGAGTCAAAGGCAAGAGCTACCTTGCTTAAATCTATTCCTGCTGATCATGTAGCAGATTTCAGTTATATGGATGATGCAAGTCTTATATGGGAGGCACTCAAAGCAAGGTATGGTGGAAAGCCTGAATCCAAGAAGATGAGAAAGGAAGCTTGCACTATATCCAAGACTGAAGAATTTGCACTGATGGGACTCCCTTCTCAGGTACATAATTGTGTCTTTGGTTGTAGTGAAAGGTATAATGAACTTAAAAAGGACTATGATGAATTGAAACCCAAATATAATGAATGTTATATAGAGGTTAAGGCTTATAAACATGCTTTAAAAACTCTAGAAAGACAAAAAGTTTGGTTTCAGAAGAATGAGGTCGCTTATAATGAAAAGATAGGGTTGTTAGAGAGAGATTTACTGTGTACTACAAATGAATTAAAATGTTGTGAAAAGGAAAAGGCTAAACTAGTGGTAGAAAAACAGGATTTGCAGACTAAACTAGACGATAGCTTGGCTAGGTTTGATAAATGGAAAGATTCATCTAAAAATCTAAACAGGTTAGTTAATAGTTCTATGTCTGTAAAAACTAAACTTGGTTTAGGGTTTGGTGACTACATAGGGAAAGATCAATTCTATGACCCTAATGAGTATAGTGTGTTTGACCCTGAACCTGTAGACTATCAAGTTCCTGTTAAGTTTGTTAGTAAAGGATACTTACATGCTGTGCCTGGACCTATTAGGGGAGAACACATGCCTACTACCACCACCTCAGACTTTGATGGATCACACCATCTTTATGGAAAAAAGTCCAAAGACTTACCTGAACCTGATGACTTTGTCTCTTGTTCCACAAGTGTCAAGTCCTCAGAATCAGAGTCCAAAGACTATGCCTCATGTGATTCAAGTGACAAGTCTTCCAAGGTCAATGTCTCTGCCCCCAGTGTTTTTAATGTTAAAAGCTCAGAGTCCATCTCAACTGAGTCTACTTCCTTTACTCCTACTTCTAGTGTTTCTACACCCAAGGGTAAAATTGAGATTGAATCCAAAGTTAGGGCACCCAAACAAGAACCCATTGTTGTTCAAGATTTACCTAGTGTCACTTATAATAAATCTAATAAGAATACATACAATTCTAGGACTTCTTGTAATAAGAATGGTTGTTTTAATAAAAAGACTGGTAATGTTAAGAAGAAAACCTGTTTTGTGTGTGGTAGTAAGTCTCATCTCATTAAGGATTGTGATTTTCATGAGAAAAGGATGGGTGTTTCCTATGGCCAACAGACCTTTAGACCCACATGGACTAATGTTGCTAGTATTCCTCCATATGTTCCACAAGCAACACATAAAACCAGCAGACCCATTCCTGCTGGTAAGCCAGTTTCTGCTGATAGACCTTTTTCAGCCAGTTGGAAAAGACATGTTGCTAGAACATTTTACAGACCTACTAGTACTTACTTTCAGAATGGTTTTTGGCCTGGTTATTATGACCCAAGGTATATGGGGGGAACAAGATGGGATATTGGTGTTAAGCCCTCAACAGGTTGTTCTTGGACAAATAAAAGGAAAGGTTCATTCTGGGTACCCAAGAACAATAGTCCTTGTCAGGTGCATTGATTGAGGGGAGGCATAAGCCTAAGGGGAGGCTTATTGTTGTATATTTTTGTGCTAACTAACATTTTTCTTAGTTTGTTTTTGTGTTCTCTAACTAAATAATGCAGCTGCTGAATTTGTTGCTTCCTTTTATTAAGTGAGTGGTTACTGCTGATGAATTAATTAGTTTGGGAGATCAGTCAATAGCAGTTAAATTTTGATCAGATTGTGCAGAGGATAGATGTGGGCCTTGTACACATAAATACTGATATGCGTATTTTATACAAATTGGCTGATCTTTGTGGGGTTGCTTGTTGGTTTGTCACTTGTGTAATTATATTAATTCATTCAGTGAGGCTGGCTATTGACTTCATACAGTATTGAATTTATGGATATGCATAGAAGTCAATAGTGGGGCTTGTTTGTCGTTTCCTAGTTGGGGGAAATTGGATGTTGCTGTTACTGGTTAATTGATCTGATTGGGTGATGCATTATTTAATGGGTTTTGTCGTTTCTACATCATGGACCGAAGCTATAAGTTGATGTAATTGGCCTATTAAATTTGCTGTTGTTGTCTTGTGAAAACATGGTACTATTAGTGAATTGAATATTAAATGGTCATCATGAGTTTGTATGGATATGCATAGAAGTCAGTACATGGATGGATTTTTGTTGTCATGTGATCATTGGCTAATGCTCACGTGATCAACAATACATTTCACAAATTTGTGAGTGGAGCCATTATTATTGTTATTCAATTGTCTGCTGCTACTATTGGCTTATTCAGATCAGTGGAGGAATTGTTACTTAATTGACTATGTTGCTGCATTAATTTCATTGCTGCTGCCCTTTCATGGATTCTGCTGATAGTACTTCTGTTTCTGCTGATATTACTGCTGACAGTGTACCGGTTCTTGCTGATTGCTCATTTCTGCTGGTAACTTCGGATTCTGCTGCTGTTATTTAAAAAAAAAAAAAAAAATTGATATTTGTTTCATGTATATTCTTTTCATTATTTTCTTTTCTATTTATTTTCTTTTCGTTATAGATTAAATAAATTAAAAAATAAATAAAAAAAATAAAAAAAATCATTTTCATTTGTTTGGTTTTCTTTCTTTCTTTTATTTCTGTTTGTTTCTATTCTTAGTTCTTAAAAAAAAAAAAAAAAAAAAAAAAAAAACTATTTTTCATTTTCTTTTTCTTTCTGTGTGTTATTTTATTTTACTTAGTTAAAAAAAAACAAAATAAATAAATAAAAAAATAAATAAATAAAAAATAAAAAAAATAAAAAATAAAAATAAAAAATAATCCGCACCTGTATACTAACTTTTGTGCAGGTACAGTGTTGGTGTTTACACCTACACAATAAATGGTAATCAACTCACCATGTCTCATAGACAAGGAAGAGTTGACTCACCATGAGGGTACGGCTCTGGTGTGATAATCAAATCTGTTGATAGCTGTAATGGTTTGCTCAAAATCATAGGGTACTCAACTCACCCATGCTTCATTGCTGAGAGTTGAAATGGTCATCAATTCACCATGGTTGCTGCCCTATTGGGTAACCAAAGGATTGGCTAGTCCTGAGCAAACGGCTACAGTTAAAGACATCTCAAATCCGTTTATAGTTGCTGATTTGCTAATAAATCAGATGGTTATCAGTGTACCATAGTTTTCGAACTTAAACATTTGGCTACTCCAGTAGTGATGGCTATTGGTAAAGAGACATCAAATCCATTATTTTCAATGATTCACCTCTCACAGGAGTTTACACACCTGGATGTGATGAGAATAGTCTGAAACTAAATTGTTTTGATGTACCTAATGTCATTTGTTGCTGCAAAGATCTGAAGTTTCAAGTTCTACCATTCATAGAGATGTGGTCATTTTGTTTCTTTGCTGATGATGTTCGAAGTCAATCCTCTTATTATGCAGTATTAACGATCTATCAAGAATCTTGAACTTAACGTAGTCAAATTCAAGATTAGGGGAGGATTGTTGGGAATTTTGGAAGTTCCTACTGATGAAGTTCTTCTGACAGGATTCTGCTGAAGCTATAGATGGTTTCTGCTGAAGACTTATAGTGTTCCTGCTGAAGACTCGGATATAGTTATTCCGTGTTATTTATTAGTTTGTTAGGATATGCATGAACTATTTTAGGTAGTGATATGCATTGATATTTTTATTTATTATTGTATTAGGGTTCCTTGTGTATAAAAGGAACATATAGGCTTTTATATTAGGAACGGTTCTTGAATAAACTCTCCAGGAAAAACACCTTTAGTGTGTGTGATATAGATCCATAGAGGATCATTGTTCTTGTTATTTAGAAAAACCTTGTTAAGAAACTTTGATTGTGTTCTTATTATTGTTATTCCGCTGTGCATTCAATCATTGTCTCTATAATCCTAGAAGAGTGAGATCTTGGATTCTACAAG